>OOFC01028888.1:3702-15950 GCA_900323345.1 Pseudochromis fuscus | reverse complement strand
TCTTTCATGATTTTTTTCTTTCTAAAAAATTATCTTTATAGTTTACAGTAAAATGAATCGGTGCATCTTGAATCAGTGAAAATCCATATCTCCCTAATATCATGGTCAATGCTGTTTTTTTTCAGTCCTTTGTACAGATTAAATGGGTTTTTTAAAGCTTGTAGCAGGTGGACTTTCTAACCTTTGGACTGTTTTGATGCCCAGTGAGCAATAGTGTGCTCTCAATATTCTCATTAAAACAAGAAATGCCACCTTAACACGCAGTCCCTCCAATATTATGTAAATGTACCTCTACATTAGCTTGAGCATATTTGAATTCTGTAATATTTCATCTTAATACACTTCCCCGTTCATGTCAATCAGTGTGCCTTTGATTCAGCCATGTTTCCCATTCACACCAATCCCAGAGGTGAAACCTGACCCTTGTTAAATTGCTCATTACTCGGGCTAAATCCCTGCACCAATGCGGGAATTCTGATTAGCATATTAACATTAATGTATTAGCATGCTCACAGCTAGTTAACAGTCCGGTTGATCCCCCCTCCATCAGTCCCATAGCGGCCTGTTTAACTCTGTCAGCAGTCAGGATCTCCATCTGCAGACAGACCACTCCCATGGTGAAAGGTTTAGTGCTTTCTCTTTGATCAGATAAGTCCTGATGCCAACGGATTCACTGCACCCTCCTCTGTTCCTGCTGCTTTTTGAACCAATACCAGAAGATAAACCCACTGGTATATACGCTTGCGAACCTTACTATCTAATTTCTGTGCAGCAGAGGCAACAACATGCAAAGCACTTAACCTCAAAGATGTCATAAGTGCACTTCAGTCTGTAGTGCACTTTCTCTTCAAAGTGCCATCAGAAGGAGGAGCAGAGGAGTGTGCAGAAGTGGCTGCGACATGCATGTAGCTTGTGCACGGTTGTTGTGTTGACCCTGATCTATGCATATGCCCGAGTATGCTCTAAATGTGCTGTGCTGCCAACCACGGGGCCGCATTCCTTATCTCTGCTCAAAGTTTGCCGCCCAAGATTCAAGCCACGTGTGGCTCCAGAGAGCTGCTATAGAATATCATGGTGCAAGCAGTTCCTCGCAGGGTGGATGCCTATTTTTGGCTGGACTGGGGCATTTTTCTACATGAAAAAAAAAAAAAAAAAGAGTCAAACCCTCCTGACAGTACTGTTGAGAAGTTACAGCCAGCTGTGAAGTGTTGCTTTTAAGGACTCTTACTGTAAAACATCTGGCTGGCTTCCTTAAATCAAGCTATTTGTGGCCACATAATTACAGTCTAGACATGCTCCTGTTTTTTAGCATGAATCTGGAGTTACATTTAAATCTACAGATAAAATACACACAGACTTTGTGGAGTGTGGTGCATTTTCTTTTAGTAGTTTTTTGTTAGTGTTGTGACTGATTGAGATTGTGTAGCTGTTCTACACACAGAGGGATTAACAGAGTAATTCAGTTTTTTTTTAAAAAGTTACTGATATAAGAAGATAGATACCACTCTTTTAAATATCTGATGCATAGGCGACACAGCACTGAGCTGCTGGTCAAACTTACGCTCCACTGTGTGTTTCAGTGCACCAAAAAATAAAGGACAAACCCAACTTTTCTGGATCTAACAATAACCATCTCTGAACTATAAATTCATATGAAGCTCTTTAATTCACAGTCATCAGGAAAACAATGAAAACAAACATCGCTTAAACAGTTTTGTCTTTTCACGTTGTTATTGTAAAACAGTAAAAAAAATGGATGTGGTAGAAAAAAAAAAGACCCAAGCAGGAAAAGTTTTATTTTTGACATCACAGCTGCAGGATCAGGTCCAAGTAAATGATGTGGGAGGTGGACGGAGGGATTTGTTTCAGGAGGCGAATGAGTTTTTAACTCACAGAGGAGGAGAGAAGTGTTGGAAAATCTGGTCCATTTGCCTGATGAAAAAAAAAAAAACATGCTCATTACCCTGACATATCAAGGACCAAGTTATTTCATAGTCATGCAAAACATTTAATAACATGTCATCACTTAAATTTAGATCCCTGTTTTAAATAAACACATATGGGGGCATTTAATGGCTGGCAATTACATCTGAGGACTAATAAATCTGTCCCTATAAGAGGGACTCGACATACACCCCTGAGAGAACAGTAAGTACACTTAATGCCAAGGATAACCCAGCAACATATGCTGGTGATATAATCTTAATGTAGACACCTAAATAAATCTGCTTGGGGTTGGTTTATGGAGGAATCGCTGTGTGTTTTGGATATTGTGAGCTGCGTGTTCAGCTGTCTTGTCCTTCACTGTGCAAGTTTTTTATTTCTTTTACGATTTGTCCTTTACATTAGCGTTGACAGAGAGTAATGACTGAATCATCGTTTACATCCCGGATCGCTTTTAGCCTATAGAAAAGTTAGACGACGTTAAAACTGCTACCAATCAGAGGCAGATCCATTATCTTCGCGCACTTTGAAGCCATGAACTGTATGACCACATCCTGTTGTACACTCAGAGTAAAAGGGAAAGTCCATCAATCAAAGTGTCCTTTAGGGAAGCTATGAAAGGCTTGACGTTACGCAAACAGTAATTTGACTCGTCCTACCTCTGAAGGGGCCCGGGTGGTGTCACGTTGTCCCCCTGCGCTGGGGCTCACAGCGGGGGTCTGTACGGGTCCGACCAGGATTCCTGCATCAATCTGGAATTGTCTCCTCGTTCGGAGAAGAGAGGCCTAATGGGAAAAAATGTACCACCTCATCACCACCTCCCAGGGCTGCCATAATGGAGCATCCATGGTCATTAATGGAGCGTACCTCCCACCTCAAGAGTCCCTATTCAGTCTCTGTCATCATTCACGGCCATCACTTCCTCAGAATTTAATGGTTTTGGAGGTTCCTTTTATCCCATTGTCTCTACGCTTCTGTGTCTCTTCCCCATTTAGGAGACCAAACTAGAGGACGGGCCTGTTAGCTGGGCGTTGGGGCTGACCTCTGAACCCCTTCACTGGAGACTCCTTCAGCTTTGTTTTGGGCCTCTGTCCCCCTTGCCAAGGCAAATCAGACCCCAGGCGGGTCACGGAGAGAGGGAGCCACTGGGGGTCTCATTGTCTTCCCATTCACATCATAGACAAGTGGCCCGGAGTGGACATCAGACGCTCCCTATAGCCACACACACTGAGGGGACAATGTCCACACAAAGTGACAGCTCCCATTGCGAGAGGAATGCATGTGAATCGAGAAGGTTCAAAGAAGCACGCCAGCAAACCAACGACATGGGAATATGTGATTGGCAAGCGCTATTTCTCCCTCTTTTATCATCCGGTGGCATTTATGCAACAATGCGGAAGATTACAGTCAAACAATGTATTGTAATGTAAAGTTGATTTTATAGCATACTTAATGCATTAGTAAAGTATCCATATGAAGCTGTACGTTTCATTTTCCACCTGCTTCACTCAGCTGCCTCGGGCACTCAGTCAAAGATTCACCAGCTCTGACCATTACAAGGCTTATTCTGCTTTTTGTGCTTTAGGGGGCAGGAGAGAACCAGATGAAAAGATTGGCTGGACCGCACAGGCAGGGCCGCGGGGTCGGAGCGAGCCTGTGGCTGGGGGTAAGATTAGGAGGCAGCTGAGAGAGGGCACGTGGCCGTTCTCCAGTACATATTCCCGCCATGGCCCGGGGCCAGGAGATGGGGATTAATACAGACTAAAGAGGAGGGCTGGCGTTGGCAAGTCACTGGCAGACTTTCATTTTCATGCATTTCATAGTCATCTTTCTGCAATTGAATGCATGCAAATCAGGGTGCAAGGATTAATTTAGGAGGACTTTACAAAACTCATGCCTCGCTCATTTACTCACAGATTCATTCAATTACCCTCTTGGACAGTTGGCAGGCTTTGCACATTTGCAGATCAATATAAAAAAAACCCTGTATGTTGCTAATGTGCGCGCTCTAATTTACTCAGTTGGCTCTTTTCAGTGTGCGTCACAGCAGTATCCTGCCTGGTACATTTTCTTATCACTCATTTTCTCATCTATTCTCCAGTGGTAATGCAGTGAGATTAGAGCATTAAAGCCTCCTGTAGATCTATTGACCACCCATTCATCAGCTCATCACAGGACATATTGCTGTTTTGTTAGCCCTGTGAAAAGCAGCTTAAGAGGTTCATCCTTTGCAGAAAAACCTGCTGAGAGTTGGAGGTGAACCTGAATAGCAGTCTGTAATAGTGTCTACAAGAGGTACCTACAGTCTAAGTGTAATCACACCACAGTCGAAGAAACTGGGAATCTGTGGAGTGTCAGGCAAAAGGGATGTGGGTCTTTTTTTAGGCAGCTTTATCTGTATCTGTTAAACAAGATGGAGGCAGGTGATAAAGAAGTAGCTGAGGGGTTTAAGGGCTTAAGTCATCTGTGCTTATTTCACAATAATGCAAAGAAAAACTCTCAAGACAAGAACAATACATTCAACTCAGTGAAACATCTGATAAGAAGAAGGTTTTTCTAAGCGAATCAAATGCAGATAAAACACTGCATCCTTTAGTATTTTGTGTATTTTATTTTTTAGTTGTCTCGATTCTTCACTTGAACTTATTGTCAATTCTGTCTTGAACAAAACATCACAGTTTTTAGCATATAAACTAGACTTACTTCCATATTTATTTCAGCCTGGTGTGTCTCCTACTTGTATGGTTGAATGGGTGTACACAGATGAGAAACCAAATAGATGAGACTATGGATGTAGAAATACTACCCACTGAAAGAAACTGGTGGTGTACCTCCACTCCACTGAGGATCAAAACTTCTGCTGCACAAAGTTGGACCTGGTGATGGCAGACTTGGAAAATCTCCAGGTGCCTACAGAAGAGAGGAAGCCCAGCTGTGGAATTTCAATTACTTCATTTGCAACTTCATCCTGGAGATGGTGTTTCACCTTCTCAAAATCAACTGGAGGAGAGCAAACTCTCAGCTCTTCATGAAAATCTTATTTAATGTGCTGGATGCAAAGCTATCCACAGCCTCACTCATGTAAATGTATTAGCATATGTGCTACAGATGGAGATGCAGCAAACTGACCAATCAAGGGTTAATGTTCATGGTTCGTTTCAGTCAGACTAAAAAAAGCGATTCATGTAAATTCACATTTGTTGGAAAGTTGCAGGGAACTTGTGATTTTTGCTTCTGTTTTGTTCATTGTGCATTTTGAAGCCAAGAGTTCAGCATTTGAACGCTGTCATATTGATTGTTTGGAGCCAGAATTGACCATATTTGGTTGTGAAGATAGGGGTCAGGCAGCGAGTCTGACCCTTGAATCCGAGAATGCTTCCCAAATATTCCTCTTTTTGAAGACTAATATCTACTTAATATATATATATATTTTTTAATTTAAAATCAGAATAACTTGTGAAAAAACTTGTTGCATGATTGAAAATGACCCTTTTTGAATTGAAGTCAACGGAGCCAGCATCCAGTGGCCATCTGGAGTATTGCACTTTTTTGCAACTCCACAATAGCCTCATTTTGAGCCCTGGTTGCTTCATCTATTTCAGGGGTCCTCAACCTTGGTCCTCAAGAGCCACAATCCTGCATGTTCTAGATGTTTCCCTCTTCAACACACCTGATTCAAGTGACCTGCCGATAATCAAGCTCTGCAGAAGCCTGCTAACGATCCTGATGATTTGAATCAGGTGTGTTGGACGAGGGAAACATCTAAACATGCATTGCAGCTCTAAGACCAGGGTTGAGGACCCCTGATCTGTATACAGCCTGTGGTGCAAAGACAAAGCACCATAATAATTTGAAATCCAGCAGGTGGGAATAAACAGGACCCATCCTTTGAGATAATCAGAAACCATGTCAACAGAAAATAGGGTAAAATATGCAAAGCAAATGTCTTTTGTCACATTCAAAACAAAAATCACTTCATTGCCTTTAACAGCATTTCAAAGTCACTGCACTGCTGACTACAAAATACAAATGACTTCATTTTAAACTTGAGTTAATATTGCACAGTTTTCAGACTTATTAAATATGTAAATTACAGTAAACTGTCACAAGTCATCTGGAATAATGCAGTGAATCTAGAGAAGAAGGCATGACAAATGGTATACTCTGTTTAAATAATTCATTTAATATCACTGCAATCATGAGAGTGACTCAGTGGAACAAGCAGATGTTATCAGACAGAGGGAGGAACAAACAGACCATGTTGGGAACAGCAGGGTTTTCCCTTTTATATATTTTCTCTCTCAGGTTTTTGAAGAGGAATCCATTGAGCACATCGCCCCCTCGCCTCGCTGCCTTTCACTGTTGCCACGTCGACGTCATGGAATGTGTGACGTCACCGCCAGAGCACACACACAGCACATGCTCTCACCTGGTTTCCGCGGCAACCAAACCACAGCAGTTTCCTCTCCTGTGCATGAGGCAAGACGTGTTCAGGGAAAGGCCTCGTGCGTACCTAGAAACCAGAGGAAAATCAAAAAGAGCTGCACATAGGTTACATCTGCTATCCGGGCTGCGATGGACAACTAAAGCTTTTCTTCTGTGGTTTCATCTATATTTTTGTCTCAAACCTGTGTGACTCACATCATCAGCTAAAGTGAAAACTTCTGAGGCACAAGATTCAACACCTTTCACTAACAGCTTTTTGAACACATCAAAGACTCAATTTGTGACATGTTTTTGGCTGCGGCTGCAAACCCAAGTCCCGGGACTTGGCAGTAAAATAAACCCAACTGCTTTTCATTTGAAAATCTTAATTAGCTCCATCTTTCACTTTCACCACCTTTCACACAGACGACAGACAGCACAGAAACATGTAGGTGGCTCCATTAAATGCACCATTTACACAGTAAGCTGAAGTTTAGAACATGTGGTTAAGAGTAAATTATATACTGTGTAAATATTGTACATGTATTTTAACAGACTACCATCTCCTTTTATCTTTTAGACACATTTGTATCAAAATTACTCAACATTCTGGGATTAAATATAACAGTATATGTCTCTGTTTAGGTCTTTATTTCATTTAAATTATTTAAAAAGGTGGGCTGGATGCGCTGGAGTCTGAATTTCAAAATAAAAGTACACCCTGCTCATCATCCTGGATGTCTGTTTCCATAAATTGTCCAACACAAGTGCAGCATATTAAAATAATTTACCTATACAGTATAACCAGCAGGGAATTTAAAGGAATAGTTCAGAAATTTGGGAAATATGTGTAGAGTTAGATGAGAAAATAGTTTCCACTCTCATGTCTGTAAGTCAACTACCAGCAACTTAGCTAAACAAATGTGTCATGTTTGCAATTAACAAATTAGATATAACGTGTTAATTAGTGAACTATAGACGTGCCAGAGCCACGCCAGTTCTTTCACCCAGTTTGTAGTCTCTGTGTTAAGCTAAGCTAACCGGCTGCCAGTGGTAATTTTATGCTTAACATACAGACATGAGAGTGGAGTCAGTCTCCTCACAAACTCCTGAAAACAAATAAGTGCATGTCTCAAAAGTCTCTCCAGGTTTCCAGATGTAGATGCTGCAGGTACGTCTCTGTTGTTAACTGTGATCCAGGAGCTTCATGTTCGGCGCTGTGCCTGCAGACAGTGTAAAGACTTTGTGTTCTGCAATCACACAATGAGACAAAAGGAGACATTCAACTGACTTTGGCCAACTCTCTGGTGCACATTGTGTACAGAAAGAAATACTGTACAGTATTAAAGTACTTCACTGGCTCAGACTGACAAACAGCTGGTGATGGCAGTTAGTCAGGAACCTCTCTCTGTCGTTGGCGGTTGACCCACCGCACGGTTTGACTTCTAACAATACAGACGCACATTATGCGGGCGCACTCTGCGTGCACGCACACGAGCACACACGCGCTCACTACACGGCTCGGCGCGGCGCCAGGCCTTATGGGTAACTGGCATGGCTGGTTGTCTCCATGGCAACGGGAATGTTGGCCCTGGCAAGTGCCGAGAGAGCAGCTGGTAGGTAGTGGCAGATTAGTCTCCGAACAGATTTACAGCCAGTCAAGTACTGCATGCCCTTTGAACAGAGGAAGAAATTATAAAGAAGCCATTAGAGTGAAAGAAAACAAAGGAGGGATTGTGGTCCGAGCGAGAGAGTCCGCTGACCGAGAGGAGGAGAAACCTTTTCCTGGTCGATCTGCCAGCTCGCTGGAGGTGTTGAGTACAAGTGAAGTGATCAAAAAGAAACTGAGAGAACAAAACAAGGCGGTCTGCTCAGTCTCCTGCTGTGATTCGGTACAGAGAGGCCTGATATAAGGAGGAATACATTTCAACATGATTAAATACACTACGCTGAGTTACTGCTCTATCAGCCAGTCTGTCAGAAACTTGTGTTTAATTTCTCTGAGATTCACTTCGACAGTTTTAGTTGCTTTTTGCACAAACAAACACCAAGGAAAAAATCAGACATTTAGGAGCTTTTCCCCCAAGAACCATCAGTCAGTTGTATACCTGCTTCTCCACACTTGTGTCACAGGGGTCTACTGGAGTCTATCCCAGCTGTCATCGGGCAGGAGGCGGGGTACACCCTAGACAGGTTGCCAGCCTATCACAGGGCTAACACAGAGACAAACAACCATTCACACTCACACTTATGGTCAATGCACTTTGATCAATTCACCTAACAAGCATGGCCACATTTACTATCACAACAATTAAAAAAGTCACACATGGTGAACCTTATACTGAAGGCAGCACAGTCTGTTACAGGGGTCTCCAACCCTGGTCCTCAAGAGACATGTTTCAGATGTTTCCCTCTTGCTACACACCTGATTCAAATGATAAGGATCGTTATCAGGCTTCTGCAGAGCTGGATGATGAGCTGGTCATTTGAATCAGGTGTTGGAAGAGGGAAACATCTCAAATATGCAGGATAGCGGGTCTCAAGGACCAGGATTGAGAAACCATGGTCTACACTATGTAGTCATCATCACTAATAGGTATACATGAGTGTTTATTGGCATGTTTTATTGCTATGTTTCTGCTTTTTTCAAAATTATTTGTCAATTTAACTTTACATTTCAATTACATTTACATTACCCAGAGATGTGCATTGGTGATAGCAACAGATAAATTAGATTTTCTGTTATGGCCTTAAGAAAATATCCTCATCCAACTCTTCACTGCTGCTGGACGTCGTTCACAAGACTGATTGGTGACAGACAGTCATGTCATCTGTTGTTAGCATCAACCCAAATACATTAATTTACACAAAAATGCCCAAAGTGACAAACTGAATGTTCAACTTAAAAGCAGAATCTAAAAGGTAGTGATGATTAAAAACAATATTTGGGGTTTTTCAGAGACTAGAAAATGAAATTCACATCTGTCGTCATGATTGTGAGTGAATCCTACAAGCCAGCTGTCATATTTCAGCTCTGGTTGATTTTATTCTGCAGCTCTGGTGAGAACAGGCCGACTACATGAACATGACTTATATCACTGGATCACATTCATGTCCAAAGAGCTGTCAGGGCTTTAAAGCCGAGGGTCGTAAAAAAAAAGGATGGAGAGGAAATTGAAGAGTCAGACTCAGCCAGTGTGCAATATATAGAGATAGAGATGTATGCTTCTTACTTGTGGTGCTATGTTGTGACATTTTATAAATCAGATCTAAAAAAAAAGCTCATTCAAATGATGACAGATGATTTCATTCTGTCTGCATCCTGAAGCATGAGACTGCTGTTTTGTTTGCTCTGTTTATTAAAGCATAATTCAAAATGTGAGCCAATACTGCATGACAACAACAACAATAATAATAATGTTGCACTAAGTTGTTCACGCCCTCCTGGTTTTTTGCATAAGCAGTTGTTTTTATGACTTTTAAGAAAATGCCAAAGCGATTTTTGTTAGTGTGGCATCAAGTGCTTTAAATTCAAAGTGAGTGTGTTGATGTCCATTAGAGTGTTTTATGGCTGCTGCTGTCACAATTTACCGACTTTTTATTGCATCTTCACAAACAAATATTAGCGTACGAGCGACAGGGACATAATTTTGAGTGCTTCTGTTGTGAGCGCTTATGAGTAATGAGTACTTTTAAAAGGATGGTGCCACCATGAGACGCTCAGATGGTGGCAGATGTCGGTGGTTTTATTTGATTTGTATTATCTGACACCACAGATTCATCAGCTCAGGTGTCGTGTTAGGAAAAGTGGAACGTTTTACTACCAGATAATATCTCTTCATTTGCCTTAAAAATAAACAGATTTCCAAAGGAGTGACTTCTTACGCTGCGAGCTTCTGCAAAACCATCCACTACCAGTCAGAGTGCGACTGATGATTACACTGATTCACTGTGACTCGCTGCAGTATTCCCAATCCAGTCTGACTCAGGAAAATCTGTCCTTGCTAACAAGCCTCCTCCCTTTTGCAGAGCTCATCATGTTAGCACTGAACGCTCCAGCAGCTCGCCGGCTGCAGAACAGATAAAAGGGAGCATAACCAACAATGAAGGGGGCGATTAGTACACCATGTATTAGCAGTCACAGCTTATTTGTGCAACTTTTTTCTTTTTTTTTTAAATGCTGGTGAGGAAATGAGGGCTGCTAATGTGTGTCAGTGGGTGTTTGATTGGCAACGGGTCAAGAACACCTCACTGCAGGCGCTCGACGACTTCCTAAACACACTTGACATTACTTCCATTATCTTGGTGTCAACATGACAACACGACCCGGCTTATCAAAGATAATCACCTTTCTGCCGAGGAGCTACACGCACATGCAGGAGAGGAAAATAGATAAGGATTAAGCAGGATTTGAGCCCCCAAATGAACAATTAGGAACAAGTCTAGGCATGTCCTGGCGAGCGCTCCCACTGCCATCCCATCGGTGGGTGAGCATCAAGTGTAGCATGAATCCACAGACTGTTGGGAGATCGCAGGGTTTCTGCAGACCAGCAGCTGCCTGGTGCAGCTGTCCAGGGATGCAGCTTGTGATGGATTCGACAGAGCCGGTCAAAACACACCACGAAATCAGAACAGCTGAAAATAAAAAAGATGCTTGGTGCACTTATTCTTTATTCATTCAAAAAAGTTCAGTAGCTGGAAATTTGTTGTGTTTCCAAGAAAGTGCCAGTTTCTTATTAGGCATGAAAAAAATCTACAGATGGATTAATAAACAGGAGCCAGAGGAGTCAGTGTAAGTCCTGTTTGAAATGAAATGTTAGCGTTTCTTTATGGAGAGTCAGTCAAATAAAACACAAAATGATCGGATACACCATAAGACTGCAACGACACATAAATGACCATAAAAAAAGAATATACACAACCAAAAAGAGACACAAAACAACTGCAAAGATACAAAAGTAAAACACAAACACAACATCAGACTGCACGAAGAGACATAACACAACTGTAAAGACACTGAAAAGACACTGCAAAGATGCAAAATGATGCCCAAAAAGAAACAAAAGTATAGACACTGCAGACACAAATACTCCAGACACAAAGTTTCAATACAAAGAGACATAAAACAACTGCAAAGACATGAGAAGAAAATCACAAAGAGGCACAAAATGTCAACTCAGAGACACAAAATCACCACAAAGAGACACAAAACAACTGCAAAGACAGAATAACAAAACAAAGACACAAAATGATTCAAAGAGACATAAAAACAACAACACAATGAGACACAAAATGACTGCAAAACAAAAAAACACAACGAGACACAACACAACTGTAAAGATGTTAAAGACAATACAAAGACACAAAACAACCTCAAAGAGATAAAAAGGCAGCAAAGAGACGCAAAACAACTGCAAAGACACAAAAGGGAACTTCGAAATGACACAAAATGTCAACACAGAGATTGAATAACAAGCACAACGAGACACAAAATGACTACAATATGAAAAAGAAAGCACAAGGAGATACAACACAACTGTAAAGATGCTGAGACAATAGAAAATACACACAATATGACAAAACAAAGAGGCACAAACTACTCCAAAGACACAAAATTGCAATACAAAGAGACACAAAACAACCACAAAGAGATAAAAAAAGACAGCAAAAAGACACAAAACAACCACAAAGAGATAAAAAGACAGCAAAAAGACACAAAACAACCACAAAGAGATTAAAAAAAAGACAGCAAAAAGACACAAAACAACCACAGACACAAAACAATCACAAACAGACTCAAACATCTGCAAAAAGACACACTTTGCACTGGGTGTCCCGCTCTGGTGTCCGGCCCCTGACAGACGGGACAGTGAAAACAT
>OOFC01028869.1:0-11311 GCA_900323345.1 Pseudochromis fuscus | reverse complement strand
TCATCTGGGGCAAACATCTGGGACAAACCTCTGGAGCAAACCTCTGGAGCAGTCATCTGGAGCAAACCTCTGGAGCAAACCTCTGGAGCAATCCTCTGGAACAAACCTCTGGAGCAAACCTCTGGAGCAAACCTCTGGAACAAACCTCTGGAACAAACATCTGGGACAAACCTCTGGAACAAACCTCTGGAACAAACCTCTGGAGCAAACCTCTACAGCAATCATCTGGAACAAACCTCTGGATTAAACATCTGGAGCAATCCTCTGTAACAAACCTCTTGAGCAATCATCTGGAGCAAATCTCTAGAACAGACCATTGGACCAAACATCTGGAACAAACCTGTAAACCACTGAGTCACACTGGCAAATTATTTTGACATCATCTTTTCTTATGCCACACAAACCATGACATTTTGTCTAACATCTTATACTCTGACATTTTTATTACACACTAAGAAATTGTGGGATTATTTTAACCCAGAACTGGGTCAGTATTGGACTAACTGCATGCAGGGTTAGTTTAACCCAGTAACATGGGCTGTTGTTACTCAACATTCTGCTGATTTAATCACATTTTTTTTCTTATCCAACATTTCATTGTTTTACCTAAAAAAACGATACATTTTGGTTAAAAACTATAAATGTTGTGGTAAAAATCATTAAATGTTGGGTGAAAACGACTCATCTTGCGGGATTAAATTCCCCCAGTATGTCATTAGTCCAATATTATGGAGGGCTTTTTTATTAAGAGATACTGCTGGTTTGTTTTAGGACCATTTTCATGAATTCAATGAGACAAAGCTGCACACTTTCTCACTTTGTTTTTGCCCTGTGATATTTAGGTCTTCATCACCTTTCACGATAACATTCAAGCATTTACAAAAGCTAACTACATGTAAAATGAACTGTGCTGATGGTTTGTTCCACAACAGACAGATGTTGTCTTGAACGTGCTTAGAGTTTTAATATTATGATTAAAACAAATGGCTGCTAGAGATTAAAAAATAGTAATAACAAACCTGACTCCACATCAGATGTGCATGTAAATGTGGCTACAATGAGACAAGCAGCAGACTGGTGGAGAGGTGCAGATGTCTGATTCACATTATGAAGGAATGTGGATGTTGTGGTGTAAAATACACAATGATAATGTACATGTGAGACTATAAGATGAATATGAATCTCAGTTTTGTCAAATACAACAATGATAATAACAACACTACTAATATAGGCTAATAATTAATAATGATTACTACTACTAAAGATAATAATAATGATTTCTTTTACAATAGAAAAATCATTTGAGACGTTTAGGAAAAATCGGCCTAAACACAGTGTCACAGGGGCTGAGCTTCAGTCATTTTTCATGCAAATAGCTAAAACACTGTATATATGCAACTTCCAGAGATTATAAACTGTGAGTTTTCCCTCTCTGTGAATAAGTGGATCCTTCTATGACATTGCAATACATAAGAGTAGCAGAATATATAAAATGTAATTGACAGTAATTCTGCTGTTGAACATTAAAGCTGTTGAGATGTGTGTGAACCAGTGCACTGTAATGGTTTGGTAGGTTAAAGGTAAAGCAGAGACTGTCCACTGTGTGTATAGAACATTCAAAGCTAACATGAAGTCACCTGTGTTATTTGCAGCAGGAAGTGACCATATTTGGCTTTAAAGGGAGGAGTGAGGAGGCGGGTCTGACCCTAGAACCTGAGATCACTGTCCAGTGTGAATGAGACTGGAGCTCAGGGCTGCTGTCAATCAATCTAACCACGCCCCTAAATCTTCTTCATCTTCCATCCATCCATCCATCTTCTCCCGCTTATCCGAGGTCGGGTCACGGGGGCAGCAGTCTAAGCAGGGAGGCCCAGACTTCCCTCTCCCTGGCCACCTCATCCAGCTCTTCCCAGGGGATCCCGAGGTGTTCCCAGGCCAGCCGAGAGACATAGTCTCTCCAGCGTGTCCTGGGTCTTCCTGGGACATGCCCTGAACCCCTCACCAGAGAGGCATCCAGGAGGTATCCTAAATAGATGCCCAAGCCACCTCATCTGGCTCTTCTCAACACGGAGCTTCTTCATCTTTTTGAAGACTAATATTTACTTAAGTACTAGAAGAATTAACTTTACCTCATGTCATCAGAATGACTTGTGGAAAAAAGTGATCATTTCATGATTGAAAATGAAGATTTTTGAATTGAAGTCAGTTGGAGCTACAGTTTTTTTGGAGCCAGCCTCCAGTGGCCGACAGGAGTATTGCACTTTTTTTGTTTTAGCACGTCCTGGTTGGCCTCATGTTTGAGCTTCAACCATTTCTATAAACAGTCGTCTGGTCAAAATCTTTATCTTCACTAGAACTGTGGTTGATGAATCCCTCCATCTGTAAAACTAGTGAGAATTAGCAGCATGCTAAATTAGACTGGCAAACATCAGCATCACAGCTGCTTCCCATTAGCATGTAAAATCAGTGCTAGATATTATGTGTCTGTATCTAACTGTGTTGTTATCTGATCTTAACTGCCTTTCTGTGTGTGGTGTAAATCATTAACTTAGAGTTAATGTGTCTGTTAATCTCACATTTGGACTTGGGGACCTCCCACTGGATAAATCTGTCCTGTTGCTCCAGACAGGGACATTTCTCAGGGTAGATTTTGTACTTATTTGGACAGTTTTAAGGAGCTTTAGTACAAATTTGAAAAGCATGGAGGCTGACAGGCCTCCAGGGATGTGAGGTCACCACAAGTATTTCCAAGTGGGGTTTGTGGGACAGAGGAATAAACACAGAGAGCTGGAGGAGACGTGTTTCTGCTTTAAAGATGGATTCAGTCAAAAACTCTTTATAAAGACAGACTTTCTGCAGAGGACGGTCTCCCAGCAAATAATGTGACTTCAGTGTTCAAAACTAAAACACTGCTGCCACCACTGGACATTTGTGTTCGCTCTGAGGAATACTGTGAGGAATACTGTGAGGAGTAGGCTACTTTGAGAAATACTTTGAGGAATAATTTCAGGAATATTCTGGGGAATACTTTGAGAAGTACTTTGAGGAGTACTTTGAGAAGTACTTTGAGGAGTACTTTTAGGAAAACCTTGCGGAATACTTTGAGGTGTACTTTGAGGAATACTTTGAGGAATACTTTGAGGAGTACTTTGAGAAGTACTTTGAGGAATACTTTGAGGAGTAGTGCTTTGAGGAGTACTTTGAGGAGTAGGCTACTTTGAGAAATACTTTGAGGAATAATTTCCGGAATACTCTGAGGAATACTTTGAGGAGTACTTTTAGGAATACTGTATTTTCTATAGCATGATATTTTAGGGACCACTACTGCATTGTAAGCCAGTAGACCACCTTATTGCAAAGTACTAGAATACTTTATGTGTTGCAGTAACTGCATCCAGCCCAGTGACATGTGTTTGTGGAGGTGTTTACAAGTCGTATTGTTGGGGACTTGTTTCCCTTTTGGCAACAAAAAGTACAGATTATGTAAGTCATTAGATTGTCTCTTTCATGCTAAGTTTCAGGTTAGCATGAGTTTAGACAAGTGTCCAGTAAATATGTATAACTCAGTGTAATGTCCTACATGACTGTGTGTGTTTGCAGACAACAGCAGATATCCTGTTTACACTTATATTCAAACTCTTTTACAAACATACTAGTCATGAGGGCAAAGATATTCAAAAACATATGTCACAGAAACTTTATTATCATTTAAGAAACAATGTTGAATACGTCCCACTGTCAGTTCATTTACGAGCCATCAACCATGGAGGTCAAAGAGGGACACATGTCTGCTGGGGGGACAGAGTCTGTGTACAGTATACAACACTGGACCATGACTCTGTCTCTTCAGGTGGACTGAACAACAGCCTGTGCTGCCCTCTAGTGGACCAGGACCACTGAGACTTTTTATATCTTCTCACTTGGTGCTGCAAGATAGATAGATAGATAGATAGAAAGACACTGAAGGGGAGATGGGTGGAGTCAGGTCATGTGACTTCATGCAACCTTCAAAAAATGTTAAACATTTGTATCAAAATCCAAGTAAGTTGGATAGTGTGGTTTTTCATGTTTAATATATTTTTTGGAGACTCAGACCAGACCAGGGTATAAAGCTGTGACCGTACTTTGCACTGTTGTATGTAGGTTTATTTTATTTGTCAATATTGTTATTATTTCCAATCAGGAATGCTTATTCTGTTGAATGTATTTGTTTCTGTTCAATTTTGTTCCTTTATATTTCATTAATTTAGATTTTTATTCTGTATACTCTGTGTGTGTGAGAGAGAAACATATTTTTAAATTTCCCTGCATGTCCTGGACGTACAGGGAAACTGACAATAAAGAAATCTTCAATCTTGAAACAGCGATCATCTCTCACTGATGTTTTGAGGCCTGGACTCTGCAGATAATCAATAACATAAAGGTGAGAGATACTGATGCCTCTTTATTTCTGTTATTCAGTGTACACATGTGTTGGGGGTATTTCTGTGCAGTGAGGCTCATTATCACGGGTCAAAATGTTTGCAACTGTTTCCTCAGCCTCCTGCTCAGAGGAGATTACTGGTGTGAGGGCACCACAGGAAAGATGGAGACAAACAGGAATAATATGTTTGTTTATAAATGTCACAGTTGTTTTTCAGTTGCTTTGGTGCATTTCTCAACCATCATCCTGGTGCAATTATTATACTGCACATTATACAGGAAAAAATACAAAGCTAGTAAAGTAAAGTCAGCTCACAGCTCATCTGTATACTTTCCAAATAAAGCTCATGAAATGCATCTCTGAGTAGTTTGCTCATTGGTTGATCTGATGTTTCACATGTTCATCATCATCATTAGTCTCCCACAGTGACAGAGAGGAGGTGACCACCCTGGACCAGTGGTGCCAGAGTAACCATCTCCTCCTGTGCATCTCAGAAGAGGTCACAGGGGGTCACAGGAGGGGGGGGGGAGCACCCACCCTCAGTCAGCATCAGCAGCAGAGAGAGCGGACACCTTCAAACACCTGAGCATCAGCATCAGTGAGGACGCCATCACTGTCGTCAGGAAGGTGAACAGCGACTGTACGGGCAGGCTCAGGACACACACACACACACACACACACACACACACACACACACATGCACATATCAGTGTGTGTGGGCTGCAGGAGCTTAGGAGGAGCCTGAGGATCATGAAGGACATGACACCTCCACAGCTCAGCCTGCACTCTCTCCTCTGCTCTGGTAGGAGATACAGATCCTCAAAGTCCACAGATCACACACCAACAGACCCGGGAACAGGTTCCTCCCCCAGACCATGAGACTACTGGACCAGTAACTCACAGCACAGCCTTCAGCAGTGATCATGGTACAATATACAGGTTGTAGAGAGGTTTAGATTTAGTTTGTATTTCTCTTGTAGAGACTCTGCTGCTGTGTTTGTTACTGTTTATTCAGTTTACATTTATGATGCTAAACACCATGCAAATCAATTTGAAAAAGAAAAAGAAAAGAAAATGGAGTTTATGTAACAGAAAAATGCAAATTTATCACAAATATGTAAATTATGTAAAGTACTATGTGTTACATCCTTAATGAAGTTCATTTACTGCTATAAATATGTCTCTAAACTTTAATACAGCGATTGACACTTACCTGTAACATGAAGGATTCATTCTGAACACACAGCAGTTTATTTGGTGATTGACAGATTTTGAAAAATGTTTGATAAAGTGGATTTAATCAGTTTGATTGTTTTTTGTGTAAATATCCTGAGTTAAACTAAAGAGCCAGAAATGAGACAACTTGTCATGTAAAGCCACAGACTGCATGCACACACACACACACACACACACACACACACACACACACACACACACACACACACACACACACAGACACACACACACACACACACACTCACTCACTCACTCACACACACACACTCAGGCCTCATCCACACAGAGGAGTGTCAAACAAGATCTTCAGTCATTTAAACTGATCAAGGTTTGTAATAATTAGTGATCTATGGTTCCTGTTTGGTTACCATAGTTGCACAATGCACATGCACTTTGGGCTGTTTGAATAACATGTGTGTGAACTGTGTTGTAAAAGATGTGTCGGTCCACTGAGAAAGGGTTAACACATTTACAAGAAGTGGCTTCTGCTGAGCTGAGGAAGTGATGATGAAAACCAAGTGGATCCCAGATTATTTCAGCAGGTCAAAGAGCTCAAGAAAAACTGTAGAGTCAGGGGTAGAGAGTGGTGTTGCATATTAATCCGACGTTTGGCACATTGTGCATTGATCACGTACAGTTGCAGCTGTGAGGTGCAGCAGTGGGAAAGTGTGGGAGTGTGATAAGGCCCGGGCTGCGCTGAGGGCGATGCAGCTGGTGGCAGCAGTTATGGTGTGGTTGATGCCTACAGGAGATGTGTTCACTCTGTGCCCCTTCCCTCTGCAGAGCTGCAAGAACAGGAAGAGGAAGACCAGCCTGTGGTTAAGAAATCTAAAATCTACAAGTGGTACTGTTTTTACTGACTGGTGTTTGACCGCTAATGTTGCAAACAGCAGATGTACAGGCGCTTCAGAGGGTAACTAGATGAGTGTGCACCTGGGTGGCACAATGGCAGGTTTCTGTGGTGATGGGCGAGGCTTTCACCCAACCAGCTGAGGTGCTGCACTGTAAACACACTGCCTGAGCACAACATTAATAATAATAATAATAATAATAAGACTAATAATTCATTTCAGTTTGAGAGTTACATTCATTTTTATATGATGGATGTTGCTGCAGATGACCACCGACCATAGGAGCTTGTGAACTGTCACACTCTGCCCAAAAGCTGTGTGTGTGTGTGAGTGTGTGTGTGAAGAAGAAGTGTCAGGCAGGAGATGAGTCAAAAAATGTGATGGGGGCAGGGTTTCCTTTTTGTTCTGTGGGTTGAGAAAGACAAAACTCCACTGGCAGCTGACAGTGTGATCCGATGCCACCCAGGTAAGTGGCAGCCTTGTTCTTCTTTCAGCCACCAGCCAGGCTCAGATACGTATATATAGACAGATACATTGATATATTTTTACCACAGATTTATGGTTTATAGAAAGCTGCTGCATGTCTTCTTCTGAAGCAGGGAAAAAAATCAGGTCTCTCAAATAAATCCTCAATTCTTACATCACCAACCCACATGATAAAGTTACTAGGATAAGAAATTGATCCAAAACTGAGCTACTATCATTAAATACAATTTTTTTAATGAAATAAGTGTTTTGCTGCAGTCGGAAATGGCTCCACCTATTTAAATGATTGAATGCTTTGCAAACTGTTTTCATGAAACTAAAAATAACAAGTTAAAGTTTGACGGTGCAGTTATAAGAAGATGCATGATGAAATGTTCGGAAACAGAAGCAGAACTGAGACACAAAATGCTGAAGAAGACACAGTAAACAGTGGAGGTGGTGGAGTAAAATCGGACCTTTGCCTCTCGTCAGGCGTCCAGATCCATGTCAGAACCAAACACACGTCATCAGCCTGTATTCCTGCTTCATGGTCTCAGTTGTCATTAACCTGCAGCAGTTTGCCAGCTGACAAATGCCATGTGAATGTGATTGAGTTCAAACAGAAAGAGACGTCTCCAGCAGTCGATGTTTTGGCCTCTGAAGTTCCTGTACTGATGAGAGTGAAAGCACAAAACATCACGCTGACATCTCTGATCTGCCCTTCCTTCCTTTCTAGTGATCCATATCAACCACCTGCACCTTTTGACCTGGAATCCGCCCAGTCGCCATGGCGATGTGTGGATCTCGTGCCTTCCTCCTCCTCCTCACCCTCTTCAGCTCCCTCTCTCCCCTGTTTTATTACAGCTGCTTGGACCGGGTGGTCTCCCTGCAGCAGTATCCTGCAGCTGCTCCTCAGAGGAACCTCAGCATCCTGCTGTGGCACTGGCCGTTTGGACGCTCCTACAGACTCAAGGGGGACAAATGCCTGGAGATGTACAACATCAGCCGCTGTTTCCTCACTGACAACACCTCCACCTTCCCCACTGCTGACGTGGTAGTTTTCCACCACCAGGAGCTGAGCAGAGGTGTGTCGTCCCTGCCGCTGCACCTGGATCGCCCCGCCTCCCAGCGCTGGGTGTGGATGTCCATGGAGCCTCCCATCAACAACGCAAACCTCACACAGCTCAACGGCCTCTTCAACTGGACCATGAGCTACAGACGGGACGCAGACGTATCCATCCCTTATGGACAGACGCTGGCAGGAGGAGATGATCGGGTCCTCCAGTCTGCTCCAAATCGCTCCTGCCTGGTCAGCTGGGTGGTCAGCAGGTACCGGCCTCACCAGGCCCGGGCGGCTGTTTACCAGAGTCTGAAGGAGTATATCCCCATAGAGGTGTACGGCAAGTGGAACAAAAAACCTCTGTCCAACAAGAAGCTGTTACCTACTATAGCAAACTGTCTGTTTTACCTGTCTTTTGAGAACTCTGAGGCTAACGACTACATCAGCGAGAAGCTCTGGAGGAACGCTTTTCAGGCAGGGGCCATCCCGGTGGTCCTCGGCCCCAGCAGGGCCACATACGAGGCCGTGGCTCCCCCTCATTCCTTCATCCATGTGGCTGATTTCAAGAGCACGGCAGAGCTGGCGGCCTATCTGAAACATGTGGCCACAGACAGACGGGCCTCTGAGGAGTACCTGCACTGGCACCGCACCCACCGAGTCCAAACCTACACCGATTGGAGACAGAGGCTGTGTCAGATCTGTGTCAAGTATCCCAGTTTACCAGCCAGCAAGGTCTACCAGGACCTGCACAGCTGGGTCCACAGCTAACAGCTTTGTCTCTTCATGCTCTGTGCTCAGTGGTGGTGTTGGCTCACAGCGCCGGGTCACCACATGCAAACAGCCCGCAGCCACAATCTGAGGGCTCACTCAGCTGTGCACTTTCGGTAAAAAGTGAGGACCTGACACCACAAAAACAAACCTCATGCGGTCGACTGTGTTCAGCTGTGCACTGCATGAAAATGCAGAAGAAGGAATTTGTGTTTCCCCATCAACAGGCACACATGAGCTGTTCACTGATTACTGAAGTGAAAAGACCTCTGACATGTCCTCAGTGAGCAGCCTGCTTGTCCTGGTCCAAATGTTACCTTGTGGTCCAGTTTAGACATTAACCTCCTTGTAAATATGTAATTATGTATTGTGTTATAGTTTTACTGTAGCATCAAAAGAGTGACTAATTTGTTAATTAGCCAACGTTAGAAGATGGAGCTGAACGGTGTTTCCTGCCACAGTGGAGGTGCCATGAGTGTGAATCTTGAATAGGTCGAAGAACCAGGTTTTCTAACTGATTTTGTGGTTTCAGCTTCCCTCTCAGACTCTTTCATCGGCCTTCACACAGTTTTTATTTTCATGTGAAGAACTGAAAGCAAATCTGAGAGGAGGGGAAGTTTGTTTGATCATTGCATGATTCATCCAGCAGCTCAAAAACACACAGACGAGCAAGGTGTCGGCAGGTGATGACTTCAAACCATCACCGTCACTGATCAAAGATGAACTGGACTGTTTAAAATCTGTTGAAGCTTTCATACTGTACACACTTCAATACCACACTGTGTGCGAGCAAACTGACATATTGGTTTGGATTGGAGTGTTTTTCAGATGGTTTGCTGCACTGGGAGGACTCATGGCCTCTGTGTTTTCAATAAATATCTTCATGACTTCATCACTGTGAGTGTGGTCAGCGAAGAATAACAGGAGGACACATTTATATAAAAGTACAGAGGCGGTAAGTCGAGCAGATGGAGAGATCAGGAAAAAATATTTTTGGTTTAATAAGGATGACATCACATGAGAGGAAATAAGTTGAAGGAGAAGAAGGTGTGGACAGGAAACGTGAAGAAATGAAAAGGAATGAAGTGTAGAAGTGATGTAAACGCCATCACTGACTCCGCCTCCTCACCTCCTCACGCAGGTCGTTTCAGAGTCGAGGGTCCTGATGGAGAAAACACCATCTCCTCAGATATGAAACAATGTGAAACAATCATCTGAGGATCAGGGTTTGAAAGTGATGATGAAATCTTCCAGTCAGGGAGCGAGTGGAGGGATCAGGAGCGATGGGACGCTGCCTGATAAAACTGGTGAGAGGACTTGAAGTCATTTCTCACAGGTTTGCATGAATAAATAAATATACCTCATGTTTGTTTGTTTGTTTTATTTAGATCCCCATTAGCTACTGTTAAAACAGAGCTACTCTTCCTGGGGTCTTTACTTTTTCAATGACATAACAATAGTAAACGCCAACACATGACAACAGGATGCACATACAAACTTATACACTGACAAGACGATATACAAAAATGTTTACAAAAAACAATGACAACAACAAAAAACATCAAACAACAATAAAACACAAAGGTAGCATTATATATTTAAATTAACACCCTATCATAGACCTTATTACTATTATTATTATTATTTATTTTTTAATAGTAGCAGTAGTAGCAGTAGCAGCGACAGTAGTAGTAGAAACAATATCTCATATTACATGCTGTATTAGTCTTGAATAAATAGAAATACTCTCAACCTTTTGCTAAAATTAACTCTTTGCATCTGTGAGACTAAAAACTCAAGCCACCATTGCCCTATAGCGCACCGTCCTCTGCATCCGATTGGTTCGACATGGAGGCAACAAAAAGCCTCCATGTAATAATATTTCGTATAAATTTAATAAGTGAATAATTTATTCTGCTTTTAACATGCAGCCATGACAGCTGGTTATGTAGATCCTCAATGCTTGTTCTAAACGAACAGTTCAGGACAAGCCGAGCTGCTTTATTTTGTGCAACCTGTAATTTGTGTAAATTTGTTTCTGTGGTGGGCGGCCTCTGGGTGGGTACTGGGTTCGAATCTCGGCTCGGGCCTTTCTGTGTGGAGTTTGCATGTTCTCCCTGTGCATGGTGGGTTTTCTCCGGGTACTCCGGCTTCCTCCCACAGTCCAAAGACATGCTTGTTAAGGTGAATTGATCAAACTAAATTAACCATAGGTGTGAGTGTGAATGGTTGTTTGTCTATATGTTAGCCCTGCGATAGGCTGGCAACCTATCCAGGGTGTACCCCGCCTCCTGCCCGATGACAGCTGGGATAGGCTCCAGCAGACCCCTGAGACCCTAGTGAGGATAAGCAGGTATAGAAAATGGATGGATGGATGTTTCTGTGGTAGCTGACCAAATAGTAGAACAATAGTCCAAGTGGCATAAAACTACAGATTCAACTAATATTTTTCGTACTGTGAATGGTATACATTTTCTGCTGTATCGAACAGCTGCCATACTTCTGCCC
>OOFC01028868.1:18631-28635 GCA_900323345.1 Pseudochromis fuscus | reverse complement strand
TGGTACCGTTTCCATGACAGAGGACAGCCCCGCCTCAATGACAGAGGATAGCCCCGCCTTCATGACAGAGGACAGCCCCGCCTTCATGACAGAGGACAGCCCCGCCTTCATGACAGAGGACAGCCCCGCCTTCATGACAGAGGACAGCCCCGCCTTCATGACAGAGGATAGCCCCGCCTTCATGACAGAGGACAGCCCCGCCTTCATGACAGAGGACAGCCCCGCCTCCATGACAGAGGACAGCCCCGCCTTCATGACAGAGGACAGCCCCGCCTCCATGACAGAGGACAGCCCCGCCTTCATGACAGAGGACAGCCCCGCCTCCATGACAGAGGATTTCCGTGTCGATGAATTTTCATAATCGACGTAATCGATTACGTCGAGTAATCGTTGCAGCCCTAATTCAAATATGTTGTTAGTTCATCAAGTTCGATCCTGGTTAAAAACTTGTTCCCTCTGAGGTTTTCAGAGATGTGAGGTCCTGCTACAACCTCCATCAGCTGTCCCACCGACCGGCCAATCAGAGCTCAGGATCCACTGACCCGGTTCTTTAAAGATCATTGGAACTAAAGCCTGTGACTGGACTTTGGATCTTTTTACTGGAAACTCACTGTAGCCTGTAGAGATTCATATCTGTGCAGTGATGATTCTGACCAATCACAGTTTAGTACCTGCTAGTTCCTTTCTTTAGAACCACAGGAGAGCAGGTTCTAGATCAATGGAACCAGGTACTTCTTCCTGGTCGAGCTGGTACCATTAGGTGGAGACTCCCACATCTTCAACACAGTGAAGCTGCAGCTTTACTTGAACACAAATATAAAATCACTGGTATGTGATTATTTTCAGTTGCTTGTAGATACATTTGTTTTCACGCCTCAGAGGCTGAAAGTCTATACGCTGCCTAATGAACTGCACACATTGATTGAATTCAACTAATGATGCTGAAGATAAAGCAGCACAGACCACCTGTCTCTTTCCCACATTATTACAACAAGCCTGGATATTGATGACTTATTGATTTCATTATTGTTTGGTGGAGGAAATAAACGTGTGGAAGCAGCAGGGAGCCAAAACAGAGAAACTTAAATGAATCCTGTGCACGTGACCAACAGCTGGACAGAAAAGTTTCACACTCACAAGTTACAGTGGCTAAAAACTCAAGCACAGTCCTCACCTGATGATCAGCATCAACAAATTATATTCAGGGTTTAAATAAATCACAGTCCACCTTAAAATTACAAGGCCCAAACCAGACCTCCTCGAGCTGTTTGTAAGTCCAGAAGGAAGGTCACAGTAATGACGACTGACCTGATACGTACTAAAATAAAACGATTCAGAAACATCCTCAGGACATTTTCACACAATTCAACACTTAGTAGGAACAGTGCTGTCACTGTGTTAATTAAAACAGTACGAGGTAACCACTACACCCTGACGTGGACCAACCGGGTCCAGATAATGAAGCCTAGTCCGAGATCTCACTCAGCAACATCTTACTTGTTTCTCTGAACTTCCAGGACTGGAAACTGGTCCAGGTTTCTCCAGGTCACGCTGCATTTAAGTCATTAAACTTCAAAAAGAGGAAGATTTAGAGGCGGAGATGGATTGACTGACAGCTCTTTTATTGTGAAGTCATGGTGCAACCATTAGTCGACATTGTCAACAAAATGAAATCAGAACAAATGAATCCAGACGTCGACACCAGACGGATTTTTCGACAGAGTGAGACATCTTCATCCTTCCTATCTCTGCTTAGAGTTGCACATGTGCAGTGGCAGTCAGCGGCAGGTAAACAATATCAGCTGATTAAAAGATGGATTTCTGAATTAAGTATCCATCTTTCTGGTCTTTATTAATAATTAGCTCATCGTTTAATCAACCTCAGGCTGAATTTGACAGCAGAAAGCTAAATAATAATTATTCAATTCATAAACCGATTAGTCGAAGATTAAACAAATACTGTAATGGTCGTTAGCTGCAGCATAACTTTGCTAAACTGTAGAAAAAAAACACATTGCTGTTTCGTTCTTGTAGTTTTAAAAATACATTAAAATCTGTGCACGTCTAGTGGAAGTTATGTTTCCTTCTCTGAGCGTCGGTGTCGTGATGAGCGGGACGAGGTCTGCAGTGATTTCTCATTGGTTTGATTGATCCTCGTCAATAAACTAACACAGCACTTCAGTCCAGATGTTCCAGTGACCACCTGAAACCTGACACCTGTGTCCTGAAAGCAAACAGACCTGAACCTCAGCCTGACCAGTGGCTGCAGAGCAGGACATTATTGATCGGGACACTTGTTCTCAGCCTGATCGCTGACAAACAGCATGAAGGTCACAACGAAGTCACATCAGGAGAGTAAAACAGTTTCTCAGAGGCATCACAACCACAGACTGTAGAGTAGAGTAGAGTAGAGTAGAGTAGAGTAGAGTAGAAGTAGAGTAGAATAGAATAGAATAGACTTTATTCCTCCTCTTGGGGGAAATTCAAAGGAGCTGTTAGTGACAGTGTAACATGAAGGAATCTCTCGTCAAATGTTTCATGTTCAGTTCAAACAAAGTCTGATGTCAGTTTTACTGCATCAGGACTTTAAACATTACTTTGAATAACACATCAAAACTTGAAGTACTGTCTCACACAAGTTTTAATTAAACTTTATGTTTGCTCCATTGTATCCAAATACGGTCACTTCCAGCTCCAACAAACCAACATGGCCACGTTCAGACACCAAACTCCTGACCATCATCCAAAGCTACAAACTGGATTTTTATTGTGAAAGATTTCACAACTTTATTTTTTCAATGAACAGATGAAACTTTTAATTACAAGTTGAATTCTGTAACTGGATTTTTAAAATTTGCTGAAAAAAAATCAGCTGAAATTTGAAATAAATGCATCATGCATCATAAAACTAAAACTACAAACTGTAAAACTGTAGTTTATGGAAAATTAGCTTGTTTTTTAAAAGATCATTTTATTTTCTATTGTCAGAAAATCACCAGAAAATTAAAGGGGGTGAGTTGTTTCTGTTTAGTTCTATTTTATTTTTATTTATCATTTTGTAGCTGGTGTTGTATTTATCATATTTGGGTGTTTTTTTGCTGACAAACTGGATTTCAATTATGGAAAGTAGTTTTTTTCCTGTGTAACTGTTTCTGTTTTCCTGCTGAGACCTGGATCTTTGCCACACAGTGTTGTGTTAACTGGGATTACACTGGTCACACTGGTTTGACATCCAGACCCGGAGGAATAATGGAGGGAGACAGATGTTGAGAAAACAAAGCCACCATCAGAGGACTGAAAGCAAAAGCCAAAAATATACTTCATTCATATTCATATATACAGTTTAATGCGCTATTCTTTAGGTATTACTAACTCCAACAATCCTCCACGCCCCCTGTGATGTCATCCACATCAACAGGTACGTGTCATATTGGCTGAAAAGAGCCGCTCGTCACCTGAAGCTCGCCCTGACCTTGGACTCTACAGTACAGCACAGTGTATCTGAAAACTGTTATCATGACGGTAGACCACACAGAGGACTGCTGCACACACACAGAGGACTGCTGCACACAACTGTACACAGCTGCAGACACGCAACTGCACACACACAGCTGCACACACACAGAGGTCTACTGCACACACACAGCTGCACACAACTGCACACACACACAGAGGTCTGCTGCAAACACACAGACAGCTCCATAGTTGTCGTCGACCCAACAGGGGAATAAACACTCCATTCTGACCAGTGGGCCTCGTAATTGTACAGCCTCCTTTCTCTTCTCCTGTCTGCACACTGACACAACTCTGAGTGAGTGTGTGTGTGTGTGTATGAGAGAGAATTCCCACAGTGCAAAACATCATTTAAGGCTCATTCATAAGCCTGGCGCTGCACACTCCCCTCGCCAGGATTAACTTTTCACATACCGACTCGCTCGATATCCTCACCGCTACAGATACTGTCCATCAGTTCAAATCAGCCAAAGCAATTACAAGGGACGCTCTGCATGTGCTCCCAGCGACGAAGGAAAACGTACGAAGCTGCAGAATTGAGGCGTTTTCATCAAGAGCACGCCGCCGCATCAGAACTCCATTAACCTGCCGGGCGTCACAACAGATACGACGAGATATTTCTGAAAACTGACACACTGACGGGTAAACTCATCCCAACGGGCAGCACTGCCACTCCTGACTACTCGATATTTCTGCAACAACGTGCAGAAAAATAACTCGACAAAACAAAACTGGTCCCGTTCTGCACAGTCACAGACGTCCTGATCACATTTTCAGGAAAAACATTCAGCTGAACCACAGACTGTTTAGCAGAACTGGTCGAAGCAAACGGGTCTAAAACATGAAGCCAATGCTGAAAGAGAGCAAGAAAGTGTAGTACCACCAACAGCCACTAGGTGCTGGCTCCAACTGACTTCAGTTCAAAAATCCTCATTTTCAATCCTGAAACATTCAGTCAATACATTTTTTCCACAAGTCTTTCTGATGTCATTAGATAAAGTCAACTCTTCTTCTCAGAGATCTGGTGGGAGGAGTTAGGGGCGGGGTTAGTCTGATTGACAGGTGGTCCATCTGAAAATCATTTTCATTCAATGATAGGTAACTGTGAGTCTGAACAGAAGTCAAATGGATGTTTCTACTGGTTAGAAATTAATTTACTAGTGAAAAATTAGTTGTGGTTATCTGTACTAATTTTGAATAGAAGTCAATGGTAAAAGTTGCACTTAAGTTCCAGATATCTACCATTAATACATTAACATTTTAACAGGTGTGAAATAAATGGCAGATATCTGTTGCTGAATTTGAATAGAAGTCAATGGTAAAAGTTGCACTTAAGTTCCAGATATCTACCAGTAATAAATTAACATTTTAACAAGTAAGAAATAAATGACAGATATCTGTTGCTGAATTTGAATAGAAGTCAATGGTAAAATTTAACAAGAAAAAAAAAGTTCCAGAAAAGTATAATGGACATTTCTACAGGTAAGAAATTAATCAACATTTTAATTAAATGATAGGAAACTAACAAAGTTTGAATAGAAGTCAATGGTAAAAGTTGACTAGTTGTAATTACAGATTTCTCCAGTTGATGGACAGCTCTGGTCTCCAATGATTTACAGCTGGTAGGGAGGCTCATTCACTGGTGAACTTCAGTCTCATCCACATTGGACAGTGTCCTCAGGTTTAAGGGTCAGACCCGCCTCCTCACTCCTCCCTTCATATCCAAATATGGTCACTTCTGTCTCCAAACAACCAACATGGCCACGTTCAGATACCAAACTCCAGGCTTCACAAACCAGGTGACATCACGTTAGCTTCATTCATTCTGTAAGAAGTCTATGATCTCGATACAAAAAAACACCATTGAAATCCATCACTGTGGAAGTACTTTTCACCCAGAGCCTGGAGTTAAACTAAAAGCCAAATTCTTCCTGCATTAAACACAAAAAGCTCTCTTCAGTGCCAGCTCTCCAAGCCCAGAAATGTGAAAGGACACATTCTTCTTGCAAGTTTACAAATGAGGGTCCACGGCCTAAAAAAGCTCTGAGCAATGACAAATGTTACACGGTTGATTTAGCATGACTTCCTGATGGGAATGCCCGTTTCAGTCGGCCTATATTACGTCTTTTAAATCAATAGCGGCCTCACATTTAATGATGCCTTCATTTCCCTGCAGCTAGACCCTTCAGCAGGCGGCGGCACGTAATTCAACTCACGTCTTAACAGCAGCCAAGTGTTACATTTTAATTTGGGCGAATTTCTACAATAGGTGCAGCAGTTTGTGAGGGTTATGTATGACTAAGTGACATTTGCCATCATTATAACGGTGGCGCTCTGTGGCCGAGAGGCAACGAAATAATCAGGTTGGTGGCGCGGCGGATCAAGTGACAGCTTTATGAGAGCTGAAACACACTGTGGCCATTTGAGGAGGGAAAGCGGTGAGGTTCCCCCTCGAAGCTCAGCGTGGGCGCCTGCAGCACGATGAAATGAATCGACACGATAATAAAGACGAGGGCAGACGATGATTTGCTGTCGTGTCCCGGCTGCGTAAAGACCGACATCCTCTCGAAGCGCAGCTCGTTGATTAGTCCGTTTAATAACGAGTTGAAATTTTGAGAATTGGCTCTGGAGTTGGACCCACACTAAGCACCGCCCCTTTCCTTTAAAGCACCAATCACAGCTTAGTAACTTTTGCAAAGAACACTGAAAACGCCATTTCTGGTATGAAATGATTATTAATCGGAGACCATACAGAGACGGACGAAGAAACTGGGTCTACAAAGTGAGGTTACTGCAGAAGTGTAACAAAAGCGCCTGAAGTTAAAGAGTTCACTAAAGTTAACGCTGGTGGTCCATCTGAAAACATCTCATCAATAACCCTCAAATCCAGCAGATACAGAAACCATCAGACCAGCTGTGTAGTGACCAGAGCATCATGAGTGTACATTATAACTCATAATCAAGTACTGAGGTCATGTGACTTCACAAAAACATCTTCATCATTTGTATTAAAATCCAAAAGGATGCCGACATGAGCAAAGACACTGTCCCTGTGCTTTTATTTGTTTACATTTATTATCATTTGTAAGAGTTTTGTTTCAGAAAATATTGTTGAAGGATTTTGCATTTTCTTCATTAAAAATAATAAATTACACTGAATTCTGCTCAGTGAAAGGAGTTTAAAAAATGAAAACTAATTTTAATTCGTACTCGAAATGAGCAAAAAAATAAAAGCATCACAGGAGACACAGTGTAAATGGGGAGAAAAAGTAGTTTAAAAAAAAGCTATTTTACCGTAGATATATCTGAAAATAGCAATTAAGTTATTTCTACTGGTTAGAAATCAACTTATTAGTGAGAAATGAGTTGTGGTTATCTGTACTCATTTTGAAGAAAAGTCAATGGTAAAAGTTGCACTTAAGTTCCAGATATCTACCAGTAATAAATTAACATTTTAACAGGTGAGAAATAAATGGCAGATATCTGTTGCTGAATTTGAATAGAAGTCAATGGTAAAATTTAACCAGAAAAAAAGTTCTAGAAAAGTTTAATGGACATTTCTACAGGTAAGAAATTAATCAACATTTTAATTAAATGATAGGAAACTAACAAAGTTTGAATAGAAGTCAATGGTAAAAGTTGACTAGTTGTAATTACAGATTTCTCCAGTTGATTGACAGCTCTGGTCTCCAATGATTTACAGCTGGTTTGGAGGCTCATTCACTGGTGAACTCCAGTCTCATCCACATTGGACAGTGTCCTCAGGTTCAAAGGCCATATCCAAATATGGTCACTTCTGTCTCCAACCAACCAACAGGTCCACGTTCAAATACCAAACTCCACAAACCAACAGGTGACGTCACATCACATCATGATCTGTGGATTTTCCCTCAACAATGTAACATTCTGGGAGATAAATATATAATAACAAAACAAAGCTGGTGAGACTCCATTAAAACCATCACCAACACCACACATCTCAAGGTTTTTCATCTTCTCTACACAGCCTGAAGCACATTTCTTCCTCCATCTTGGAAAAAAACCTACAAGTTTAAGCAGCTACATTTTCCAGAAGCAGCTCAGTGACTTTGTGACTCCGACTATTTTCAGTGGTGGAGTAACACACAGATTTAAAACACACATTTATTCAGCAGCATGAATAAAACACAGTGTGTGTCTGATGGAGGAAGGCGTCGCCCCGTGAAACATGGCGGCTCAGGAATGTGCTCTCAGAGGGTTTTAGGTGACAGTGGAGCTCTGAGCTGCTGTTCAGAGGCTACACGGATCTTTTTGGTCTTTTCATCGGCTGGTATAATAAAATCACAGAGTTGCAAATCATCTGGATATTAATTGATGAGTGTTAATGGTCTCCTTCCTGCTTTATTGGTTCTACCAGATAATTATCACATTTGCAAATGAAGCCACCGCACACGTCTGTACAGGAGGGAAAACTGAGCCCTATGACCTCAGACCACAGCTCTACACCGTGGCGGGGGGAGGGGGGGGCATCCTTCACCTCCTGAATTACTATGAACATAGATGAGCAGAGAAATTACCCTGTCCTTCATCCTCCAGCTCTGCGCCAAGGCCTTCGAGCCCTCAATCTTCTCCGAGTGCCTCTTCTTCATGAAGGCCAGGGGAAGTTTCCAGTCGTTCATGTCGGCCTCCTCTTCCTCGGCCAGGCCCACGGCCGGCGAATGAAGCAGGTCAGCGTCCATTTTCATCAGTGCCCTGCGAGGGGAAGAGGGGAGCGAGTTCATGTCAGTGACACTGATGTGATGAGTTTCTGTGGTGGGAAACTAACATCAGGACAAATTTAGCTGAGGCTGTGTCTTTACTCTCACAGTAAAAATAACTGGTAGGGTTTCCCTGAAAGATCAAAACCAATCAACAACACTTATTATTTATATTCCAGCTTTCTTCCACTCTGCCGTCTCCTGCTTTGAAATCTCAGTGTCTTTTAAACCTCACTTGGATGAGTTCCCTGTCATGATGCCGCCTCCGAGCATGTGCGTGTGCTAAAAACAGCCGGTCGGGCGAAGGGAAGACGTTGTGCAATACTGGAAAACCCAAACAGACTGAGCACACACGCTACCATTCAGTTACTTACACGGGGCGGTGGACCATTAATAATACATCAAAACAGAAGATCTGCACAATGTGATCTATGGAGCCTGTCATACTTCAGTGAGGGGTGGGGGTAGTTTGATTGACAGCTCTGGTCTCCAATAATTTACAGGTTAGCCAGTGAATCCCAGTCTTGTACACATTAGACCAGGAGTTCAAAGGTCAGACCCGCCTCCTCACTCCTCCCTTAACATCCAAATATGGTCACTTCTGGCTCCAAAGAAATGTTGTCTCAGCCTCAAACAGACTTAGTTCCTACTGAAGATATAAAGCTTCAACATCCACAGTTACAATTTAATATTGTTTTCAGCAAAAGTTGCAAAATACTGTGTTGGCCATAAGTGACCATATTTGGAGTTTTGCACTTTTTTGCTACTTCCATCTTTTATATCCAGTCCATGGTTTGGAGACTCATTCACCAATGACCTCCAGCCTCATTAGACAGTATCCTCGGGTTTAAGGGTCAGATCCACATCCTCACTCTTCCCTTCATTTCCATATATGGTCACTTCTGGCTACTTTCCAGTTCCAAACTCTAGCCAACAAACCACCAGGCGACATCATGGTTGTTTTATCCCTGTCTGTTCACAGTCTGTGGTTTAGACAAACATTGAGAGCTTCTGCTTTAAAGGAATACAAAGTTTTGTAAAGGATCATTTATGTCACTCAAAGGTACAACAAAGTGAACACCAATGACAAAACAGGACCTAAGTTGCACATACATGGACTTTTCCAACTTATTTTAATGGGGTGATGGATCCATTTCACGTGACAGCATCAGGAGAATTTAGGCACTTTAAACATCATAACTGTGACTGTTTCAAGTCTGCAGAGTTTTCCAGTTTGCGACCTGAAGTGAGAGGAGTTCACCGGCTGATGGTTGTGAGTCATATGAGTCACAACCACAACAACAACTGAAACTAAACACACAACTCTCACGTGCGACTCTGTTCACGTCAGCGCCTTGTCCCCTGCTTCACTCTGAGAGACACCAACACCTGGATGATGTCACAACATTCTGTCACCCCACCTGGCCACGTGAACACAGCTCGTGGGGTTCACCTGCACACATGCTGCTGGCACTTAGCAAACAACCCGCGCGCTGCTAGCTAAGTGCTAGCTAACCTAACCTCGCGCGGCTAACAGCTCAGTGTGAGAGTGATCTGGTTAAATCCTGTTTCCGGTGAAATGTGAGACAACAGGAGACAGAGACAGACAGACAGAGACAGAGACAGAGAGGGACAGGGAGCAGCTGTGCGGTACAGATGGGCATGGAGCTGCGGCGGAGCGGGCAGATGCAGACCTCGGTGCGGTGGGATGATCGACCCGGGCTGGGCAAGCTCTCCGTCTCCGGACGATGACAG
>OOFC01028868.1:0-11223 GCA_900323345.1 Pseudochromis fuscus | reverse complement strand
GTGAAACATCAAAGTTACATGAAGCAACTTCTCAGGCTGATCACAGCCTCTGATACTCAGACTGAATCGGCTGGATTGTTGTCATCCAAGGTCTTTAGTGCTCACACACACACACACACACACACACAACACACACATACACTGACAGAGGTTGAACAGGGCTCTATACACTGGAGGGTAAAAGGTGTGAGATGTTAACATATCAGCTTAAAGGGATTATTATCACATCCGAGCCCAGAAGGTGTGATTTGAAGGAGAAGCAGCAGCATCTGGAGATCTGACAGTTACTGACACCTCCTGATCATTAAGTGGTGGGATCCAGCTGACAGTAACAAACCTTCACATCTTTATTATTCATGTGCACATCCTCATTTGTTGCGTAAACATAAATACACTGAGGGGAGGGGGCTACACATTAACAGTATAAATAATTTAGACAGAGAAATCTGATCACGATGTTGTCCTTTAATCCACTGTGATAATCTCTGGTGTGTGTGGAGATTTTCAACCACATCCTTTAAAACGTGACAAACTGTTTAGTTGTTTTTACTCAGACCCTCATGTAAATATTAAACTAAATAAATTAAATACTTGTGAAATTATGATCTGACAAAAAAATGCTACATTACTCTTTACAGTGGCAGAAATCCACAGTCCACTTTTATCTGCTGTAGTTTTTCTGTAACAAACAAACAAACAGGGGGAAACACAACCTATCAAATAATAACGACATCTTTCATTTCCAGATTGTAAAAACCTGAGAAGCAGCAAACACGACAGGAAACACGACAGAGTCCTGGACGCCACTTGGCTTCTTTGAAGGTAATGAAACGAGACCTGGTTTCATGTCTTTGCTTTGTTCACTTTGTAAATCAAGAAGCTTCCTCGTTCACTCCGACCTCAGTCACAATCTCAGCTCCTTTTGGGAGAAATAACATCAAGGAGGAACAGAGGGCTGCATTTTACAAGGAGGAGCTTTGGTCACTTGATGTAATTGAGAGGGGATGTGCGGCGAGCTGGCTCTCCCTGTTACTCACTTCCACTTCAGACCCTCCTGCTTTACGGGGTTTCATCTTCACGCCGTTATTGAGTCCTAAAACACACCTGCTCCCACAGCGCCGGCCTCGCTCTGCCACTAAACACTAAGTGCTCGGCCTCGTCTGTGAGACTCGGTGGGAACTGTTGCTCCATTATGGAGCCGTGTAAAATTTGAGAAGGATTAATGTTTATTTCTGTGAAGATGACGCCGTCGCCTGGAAGCGGGTTCGATTTAAGAGGACGTGAGTTTTCAGAGCGCGGACATTTTATAACTAATGGTGTAAAATATAACGTGTTGTAATAATATTACAAGCTCTGGGCAACACAGACGTTGATGCAGTGAGATGTTGCTCCTCATTGATACTTTTTACATAAAATTCATCTTTGTAATAAAATGAAACATGTAGCAGGTTTCTGAGGATGGAAAGAGATGACTCCACACACAACACCTCTGTGCACCTGATCCAGGAGTTTGGTATTTGAACGTGGTCATGTTGTGTTATTGGAGCCGGAAGTGACCATATTTAGACATGAGGGGAGGAGTGTGGAGGCAGGTCTGGCGCTTGAACTTGAGGACACTGTCCAATGTGGATGGGACTGGAGTTCAACAGTGAATGAGACTCCAAACCACCTGTCAGTCATTGGAGACCAGGAAAAACCTGTGATGTAGAACTGAAGACCGGTCTGGAGACCACTTCTTAAAGGTCTCGGTCTCGAACAGGGTGGAGGTCGAGACGAGACCTGCACTACTGTGAAAAGTGAGAAAAGTTGACGGTAGCTGCTGCCGTCCTGGTGTCATGTGGTCTTTGTGACACACCCCCTGTGCACAGAGAGAGGTTGAAGATGACTGGAGACGATAAGGAAAAGTCGTTTTTGTTGCTGTTGCATTTCTGTAAAACAATCTGGTCATTTGGTTTTGTTTGTTGTGATTTTTCTTTAAATGAAACATATTGTGTAAAATCCACTTTTTTTAAAGTCTTTTATATGAACTGTTTGGGTTTTACCTCCAAGTCACTGACTGTGAGGCTTTAAAACCTCATTGTTGCTGTCCTGCTTGAAGAGAAACACCTGTGGTCAAACCAGCAGATCTGGATCCTGAGACGGCGTCTGACAGGGTCTGACAGACGCCGTCTCCGTTACAGAGAAGTTTGGCCGCGACATGAGTGCAGCCGAAACTCAGTTTGAGTTGTAAAACCCACACATTTCTTTACACAGGCTGCAGCTTCACAGAGCAGTGGATTCATCTCATTTTCATTTACTCGCGTTGTTGCTGGTTTCCTGGTTACAGCGCCGCCGTCATTACGTCAGTGCAGAGCAGCAGAGCAGAGTCTTAAAGGTACAGACACCAGAAAACAGCCTGTTCAGAGTAGAGCTGATACAGAGGGTTTATGAGGGAGACTGAAATACAGGAAGTTTCACCAAGAAACTTCACAGACATGTTGTCGAGGAGGATAAGACTTATTTAAACTTCCCTGAAAACAGTGTAATATGTCTTCTTTAATATATACAATCTTGGTCCTGTCTGGATCTCAACCTCCAAATATCTTGGTCTCAATAATGTCTAGTCTCGGTTGGTACGGTCTTGACGGATAAACTACAGACTGTTGGGAAACATCTCATCGTCACAGGTTGAATCATCACATCCTGTAGTTTCTGACCCACCAACGTTTCCTCGTGTGTGTTTCACAACTGAGGTGTGTTTGATTCTAACACCTACACCTCCTCTCTCCTCTCTCGGACACATTTTGACTTGTTGAGTGGAAATGTTGCTCCTGGAGGAAATCCAACGCGGCCGATGCGAGCGGCGTGATGAACGGCGCTGTCGCAGCAGCGGTGGTAATACGAAGGCTTCGGAGAATTATGATGAGATTAGCTCGGCGCCCACCCAACGCATAATGTCACCGGTATTTGTTTATGTCACTTTGGGTTTTAATGAGAGGGGAATAAGTTAGTGGATGTGGTGTGGTCAATAAAAGCTCGTCCTCGTGGAGCCGGAGACGTTGGAGGAGGGACGGTGGAGCTGAGGGTCGATGAGGTGTTGAAACATGCTGTGATCAGTCAACACAGACCTGGGTAAACATTGGACTTCTTCGTATTTGATTGTTTTTACCCAATATCTTGTTCCTCTTACGTCCATCTGATTGGTTGAAATGAATCCAGTCTGTGGATTTTGTCCAATATTGACGCATTTCTGGGTTCAAACAGCAGCATTTTTGGGCTCACAAGATGAGGAGACTCTATTCCAGTCCTCTGCTCTTCCACTACTGTCCCTGGTGGGAAAACACTCACAGCAGCAGACTCCACCACAGTGCAGGCGTCCCACTGGACAACCCTCCCTCCCCTCCCGACTCCCCCGTCACCCCCCTCTCAGTGGGACGGTTCAAATGGAGACATCAATGCAGCAGCAGCAGATGGAGGAGCTCGAAGCTGCGAGGCGTCGGTTACCTGGCAGCACGTCTCAACCCTCAGCAGTCAGGAGCGAGGTGGTGAAGTGTGCACGAAGGGGAAAGTAAAGCTGCGAAACCTGGACCGAGCAAACACAGACAGAAAGTTCACAGATTTAGCAGCTGACGGTTGTTCCTCCTTTGAGCTGTGAGACGGGATTTTGATCAAAGTAAAGCAGGAAAAGCTGTTTCAGAGGTGAGTCCAGCTCAGCTCAGAGGGCGCCGACATGCAGCCCCTGCCCCTGCTGCAACCCCTCCTGCTTTTCCTTTGTGCTGCACTGTCAGTTTTACAGCCCCCCCCACCACCACCACCACCGACCCACCCACATCTTCCCTCCGCTCTGCTTTTGCAGATGCTGGATAAATAAGCAAGCGGTTTGCTGCCAGTGTGCGAAATGGTTCTTATCTATCTCTGCCATTAGAGAGTGGGTTCTATTATAAAGCCCTGCATTATTCAGTGACTCTGAGAGACTGATCATTATGGATTTCAGGCCTATTTTCCTCCCCAGCACCAACATCCCCCCTGGAGTCCAGCTCGGCCCTGTGCACTGTGCTGGCTGAGGCATTTGGAGGCTCGCACATGTGACCTCTGAGCAGAGTTTTCCTCCAGAGGAGAAAACGCCAAAAATCTGCAAAATATCAAGTCCCACGGTGAGTCGGCACCAACAGCTCTGCAAGAATAAAGTCGACCTCTACAACAGTTTCTCACTTTTACCCAACATTTCATTGTTTTTATGGAAAATGTCTGGAAACTTACACCACAGGCTCAGTGAAAGCTGATGGGTGTCTGGTTCAAGCAGCGGTTGTTTTAATCCTGAACTGGGTCAGTGTTGGACTAACTACCTGCTGGGTTAATTTAACTTAGTATAATGGGCTGTTTATACCCAACATTTTATTATTATTTTTTAGGCAGGAACAACAAATACCAGCTAAAAACTACAAACCATCACACTGGGTCAACCCTTTAATTCTGAGCCTGTCTTCAGTGACAGGTCTGCAGTGTTGTTGTATTACTGTAATGATGTCACAGTTCGTGCAATCAGAAATATTCCAACAGTTCAGATCAGAGCTGAGATGTTGCACTTTACAGTGAATATGGTGTCATTACGGTAATGTCACCAGCGCCTCTCCCAGGAGGCAGAAAAGTAGGTGATTTACTGTGTTGTAAGAGTGTAACAGTGTGTGTTACACTCACACAGTAACAGTGTGAGTGTAGTAACAGTGACGATGAAGCAAGAACAGCAGAAAAGCACAAAAACAGATTTGATTTTGTGAACAAAAACACGACATCTGCACATGAATGTTAAATTTTACAGGTTAAATTTGAATTTTACAGAAGCCCTAAAAGGACGTGGTTAACTATATTTTTATTTTCTCTGTTTTCCCGTGATAACGAGAAAATTTCAGTGGTTTTCTCGAGATCTCGAGTTATTTTTCTTGCTACCTCGACAAAACCGTATTATCTCGTAATCTTGAGAAAACGAAGATAAAGAGATAATTTTCTGGTGATGTAGAAATCAAAACCAAAGTCTGATTATCCGGACCACGTTGTCCCACGCTGCTGCTGCACACACTGAGCTTTACTTCTGTTTGTCTGTGATTTTGCTCATCATGGTTTGGAGCTATCATTTGATGTTACTGTGATGCAGTCACCAGAAGATTACGTCGTTATCACGAGAAAACGGAAAAAATAAAAATATAGTTAACCACGTCCTTTTCGGGCTTCCGTAGAATTTGAAATCAAAAAAAGCTTAAATTCCCAGGTGGAAATTTGCAGGTTCAGATGTTAAAGGGTTAAAAGGGTTAAAGAGTCTGGTTGAAACAAGCAAACATGTCTTAGTGACAGTCACGTGGTGGAGTGAGAGCTGCAGCACTTTTTTTTTTTCTTACATGTGCCCAGCTCTCATCCTCTGACTGTACCCCCCCCCCCCACACACACACACACACGCACGCACGCACGCACGCACACGAAGCCTGACTTGTTGATCCAGCTCCAGGAGCAGGAGCTGCTCGGTGTTTAATGTGCACGTGCTGACATCAGGAGAATTTGTTACATGCCTCCTGTCTTGCGACCCAGCAATTAGACTCTGCCATTAACCATTTGTTAGCTCGGCTGTTTCTCGCCTTCAGCCTGGCACCTTGCTGATTACAACGCGTCGGATCGATAATTAAACAAATTAAAGCGGACTGCCGGGTCAATTTTCATCCCCCCGCAGCCAGCGGGCTGCCCGGCGTCATACACAGGTCTGAAAGTGCCTCCTGAAACGCACCACAGGGAAAATGAAAGGGCTTTGGTAAAAAATGTTTGGAGTGTACATTTGTCTCCAGGTTGATGGCACAGTTTTACGCAGCGCTCCGGCTGCGACAGGAGGGGGGGAGGAGGGGGAGGGGGGTCATTTGTCTCGGAGCCGCCAGCTACACACACACCGCGTTCTGCAGATGATGCTGAGGACTCAGCACCGTCACTGTCTGAGGTGGAAACCAGAGCATGACGTGAGCTCAGTTTATGAATTACTCGTTGTTACTCATGAGACGCACAATCAAAAGAAAAAATGAAAGTGAAAGTTTCTTTAAATGACGCAAAACCTCTTCAAACCTTCTGTGTTACACTCAGTTAATGAGCTACTAGAGGTTATACGCATTTAAACGACCTAAAATTGGAGCTATTATATTTTAATGACGCACAACCTGTTATTAATTAAGAGCTAATATGTATCATCCTGTGAATCCAGTCTCCATCTTTAATAGCAAGTTGACAACACCTGTGATTTCAAGACTTCTTTGGTGAAACAGAGATGCCGCAGTTACTGCTTCAGTGTTTTGATAAAGTAAAACCATCAAGTATTTCATAAATCCACTCGTGTTGCAGGAACAACAGTGTTTCTGCTTCTTCTTATTTCCTGCTGGAGGGGAAACTCTCGGCTGGTGAGGCCTGATTTCACAGATGATTCCTTCCTGACTGTCTTAACCTCTCCACACATCATTTGTGATTTGTTATCCTCATCATGATCTGTGCCAAAAGTGTCGGGCTCTTCCCTCGCCGTGCATCTTATTTATTAATGCGTGGAGCCGCGGGGGGACAGTTACGTAACAGTCTGTTTAATTATTTGGAAACATTTTACTTTCCTTTTAGCGCCTCCGCTCTTGTAGTGGTGAGATTTAACAGAACTGCTATCAGCACATCAGACAAACCCAGAGCGCCTCTCCTCCTCCTCCTCCTCCTCCTCCTCCTCTCAGTGTGTTTAATGTTACACAAAAAGAAAACACACTCTTGTGTAGTTGTACTGTAACCTCACTGACAACCAAACACTGTAAACCACTTTTGTTTTTTTACGCGCGCGTAAAATACGGATTTTTACGCGCGCCAGAAACAGAAAGAGAAAGAGAGAGAGGGAGAAGAGGCTGTGGTGTGGTTTGGACTGTGACCGTGGGACAGACCCCACGGAAAGAGGGAGCGGCTTTCATTTAAGGTGGAACGATAATTTATTTGAAGTGTTTCACTGAAGCTGTTGGTCACATCCACCCGTGACTGGACTCAGCGGAAATTTCCCTTATTGCTCCTTGTTCAACTTTTAATATTAAGTAAAAAATATCTTGTTTTAATCTCCAGGTACATGAACTCCACTTCAAATGTTTTACTGCAATACTTGATCTGACTACAGTACTGGTATTTGACACATTTTGTAAATAATGTAAACTTGGAACAAGCTTTTAAAGATACTGCACATTACTCACTGAAAACACCCTGACTTTGAATTTTCTGTTTCATAATAAAATATAAAATCCAAATCCACCTTTCACTCTTCGTTCATGCAGTTGATTTAAAATAAAATGTTTAAACATTTAACAACCACAACAGACCGCGTTAATCCATCAGTAAAAACAGCACCACTGTTACTTGAAGCATTTGAATTAAAGATTTTAATCACAGCTTTTACTTCTATGATTTAATCTGCATGTCTCACATTATGGTGATGGCAGAGTGAAGCCCTGACTGAGCATGTATGGAGGCAGATGAAGCATCTTTCTAAAGAAAAAAAAAAAGACGTGAACGCGCTCCCATCACTCTCCTTTTCCTCCAGTGTCCACGCGCTCTGCTCTGTGTGGGAACCAGTGAGTACGACCTTAAATAAGGGGCTGGACTGTGTAGGTACAGCAGAACCCGCTGCCTCCCCTCAGTGATGCGGTGAATCTGCGCTGCCTTATGTCCGCTATATAAAGTGCGCACAGCGGCAGGAGCTCACAGCTTCAGTGGACAGCTCCGTGGTGCTGAAACCTCAGAGACACCACACACACACACTCCCTCACACACACTCAGCCTCGATTGTTGACCGGAACCATGGAGGGATTCTCGTGGAAACTTTTTCTACTTTCTTGCCTGGTGGCCGCGGAGAGCTCCGCGCAAGACTTCGGACAGACGCAGTTTATTTGCACGTCGGTGCCGAAGGACATGGACCTGTGCACCGCCACGATGCAGAACAGCGGGCCGGCGGAAGACCTGAAGACCACGATCATACAGCTGCGGGAGACCGTGCTGCAGCAAAAGGAGACCATTGTGAACCAAAAGGAGACAATCAGGGAACTAACGTCCAAACTGAGTCGCTGTGAGAGCCAGAGCCTCCCGGCGGCGGGACCCGGCGGGAGGCGGCCGGGGGGGAAGAACACGATGGGGGATGTATCTCGGGGCACCACGGACACTCTGGCCCAGCTGGGACAGACTTTACAGACGCTCAAACAGAGACTGGAGAACCTGGAGGTAGGCAAGCAGAGGGGCGCAGCGCAGACCGGGTCACAAGTTAATTAAATGGCCCTCCCTGGTTAATTAGATTGAGGGATTAGACTCTTAACTCTGTGGTGCTGTGTTGTTCTGGCGGAGACACATGTTTCCCATCACAGCCGGAGACAAGCGCCATGTAAACTAAACCTCTGAATAATGTGTCGCAGCGCGTAAACACAAGCAGACAGTAAAAAAAAAAAAAAAAAGTGGGAGGCTGTGAGCTTCACACAGAAAACAGGTTTTTATGGAGTTTAACGAGAGAAAAGTCTCCCTGTCCCCCCCTCTACCCCCATCTTTAACCCAGTGTCTGTCTCATTCTGTCCGCTGCAGCAATACAGCCGAGGGAATAACACGGTGCAGGCGAACAGCCTCAAAGACCTGCTGCAAAACAAGATAGATGACATGGAGAAGCAGGTGCTGTCCCGGGTCAACACGTTAGAGGAGAGCAAACCGGGCTCCAGGAACGACACCGAGCAGCGGAACAAAGTGGAGTCCACGCTCACCTCTCTGCACCACCGGATCACAGACCTGGAGAAAGGTGCGTTTGGATTTCAGGGCGCACAGGAGTAAAACATGATAATAATAAAAAAATATATCTCCACGGCCCCGAGTGTGGCTCCACGGGAGTTTGACACCAGATTAGGGTTCATTTAATTGTTTACAATCTCAGATGGAGCCGCGGACGTTAGGATCCTTCAGTGTTCACATGAAAGCGCTCACAGTGCCGCAGCCATCACGTTGCGCACGGATGTGTGAGGGAGGAGAGGGAGCTGCATTGCTTTGCATAACTCAGGACTTGTTAGCACTTTTTTTTTCTTCGCTTACTTTGTGTTTTCACAGCCAAACCCTGACTCTCTGACTTTCATATGAGCCTCGACGCCAAAGGGGATTTATTATTATTTCTATTTTATTTATTTTTTTAATTGTTGCAGAGGTCAGAGGTAGAGAAAGTTTGCAGGATGATACTAAAGGGTTGGTTCAAAAATTACAACTATGTTTTATGTGAGGGTGAGAGAGGGAGGAGCCACAGATCCTCCACACAAAGCTGGAAATAATCGTTGTGAGATGTCATCATACAAACTGATCCTATTACAAGTTCAATCATCTCTCCCACATCACACAATTGAAGCTTCTCCTTTTCCTTTAATTCCTGTAAAAAGCTGAAACTCTGCTGCCTCCACAGGTAAAGACACCCGGCCCACGGACAAGTTCCAGCTCACCTTCCCCCTGAGAACCAACTACATGTACGCCAAAGCCAAGAGGAGCCTCCCTGAGATGTACTCCTTCAGTGTGTGTCTGTGGATCAAGTCCAACGCCTCGCCCGGGGTGGGGACGCCCTTCTCCTACGCCGTCCCGGGTCAGTCCAACGAGCTGGTGCTGATCGAGTGGGGGAACAACCCCATGGAGTTCCTCATCAACGACAAGGTAAAGTTGCTGTGATGGATGTGTGTGTGTGTGTGTGTGTGTGCACCACAACTGGAAATAGAAAAAGATGAGGAAGAGATATGTGTGAGGAGGAGGTGATCCATGTGTTACTAAAGTGTGGAGCAGTGTGAGAAGGACTCACACGAGGAGGTGTTTGTGCCGCAGGTCGCCAAGCTGCCGTTCCTCATCAACGACGGGAAGTGGCATCACCTGTGCATCACGTGGACCACCCGCGACGGGATGTGGGAGGCCTTCCAGGACGGAGTGATGAGGGGCAGCGGGGAAAACCTGGCGCCGTACCACCCCATCAAACCGGAGGGCGTGCTGGTCCTGGGACAGGAACAGGTGGAGGTTTATTTTCATACTGTAGCGTAACTGCTGTAACATATGTGGCGGTGACCCTGCACCAATTATCTGCTGAGCTTTGGCCAAAGAGTAAAGATGAGAATATTCATGAGATGAGGTAGATTTAGAGGTGGTCTAATTACTGGGTGAGTTCAAGTGTCTGTCATTAATTTGGACGCATGGACACATGGTTTGAGGCTTCACAGAGAAAATATGTTTGGAGCTGTAGATGTAGCGAGCACAGTGCAGCCAAACTCCGATGATGCCATCAAACCTTTCTGGTAAAGCAGGGGTGTCAAACTTGTGCCATGGAGGCTGAGACCCTGCAGGTTTTCTTTCCAACCATCTCTCCAGCAGCTGATCTCCCCGATGAGCTCCTTCCCTCAAACTGAAGGAGGTGTTGCTGATTAAAATCACCTGCTGGAACGAAAACCTGTGTCTCGGCCTCCATGGCACGAGTTTGACACCCCTGTGGTAAAGTCTTCAGTCCTGACCTGGTGGTTAACACTCGTCTCGCTCCACAGGACACGTTGGGAGGAGGCTTCGACGCCACACAGGCCTTCGTCGGCGAGCTGGCGAACCTAAATATCTGGAATAGGAAACTTTCCATCGCCGAGATCTACAACTTGGCGACCTGCAACAGCAAAGCTCCGGCCGGCAACGTCTTCTCCTGGACAGAGAGCAACATTGAAATATTTGGCGGAGCGACCAAATGGACCTTCGAGCCGTGCCGTTCGCTCAACTGAAGAACTTGCGATGTTTTGAGAAGAAAAAAAGGCCTCTCTGTATTTCTGAGCTTTCGTCGTTCTTGTCTTCATTTGACGTTCGTTAGAGACTCTCTGAGTTATTGGTAAAAGCTTAAAAATCTGGGATTTCTATCATTCTTAGGTATTCATGTGCAAAGCAACACTTTTCAATCCTGAGGAGTTTAAAAAAAAAAAAAATCAGATTCGTCTCGGAGCCTCAGTGAGAAAGTGTCGGTATCTGTTCTCTCCCTTTTTTTATTTTTCTTCCTTCCTTTCTTGGACGTTCTGTTCGAAAAGCACACCTAAGCTTTTTCATTTGGCTTATTTGGTCTTGGACTGGCAGCTGGCAATCTGCGCCTTATGTTTGGACAATTCACAATCCAAGTGAGGAATTACATAACCACCCCCCCCTCCCCCTGGAGAGTGGGAGATTACGCTGTCCGTCCAA
>OOFC01028867.1:0-13910 GCA_900323345.1 Pseudochromis fuscus | reverse complement strand
CCGCCGCTCAGGTCGAGATGAACAAGAAGCGCGAGGCCGAGTTCCTGAAACTCCGCCGGGAGCTGGAGGAGTTCTCGCTGCAGCACGACGCCACATCCGCCGCTCTGCGCAAGAAACACGCGGACAGCGTGGCAGAGATGAGCGAACAGCTGGACAACATCCAGAGGGTCCGGCAGAAACTGGAGAAGGAGAAGAGCGAGCTGAGGCTGGAGATGGACGACTTATCCAGCAACATGGAGAATGTGGCCAAATCAAAGGTCGGTCGTCAAATACAGTGAGGTTATGTTCAAATGTTCACCTCCACCTAAAGAGATGCCAAGCTAACTTTTTCCTTTTTTGTATGTGAAGATTAATTTGGAGAAAATGTGCCGCTCACTCGAAGATCAGCTGAATGAGGTGAAAACCAAAGAGGAGGAGCATCAGAGGCTCATTAACGACCTTTCTACCCAGAAAGCTCGACTGCAGACAGAAAATGGTGAGAAATATTTCATCTTATCAGCTTTCAGTTTACAGTGATCTCAGTCTTTATTAATATTATATCAAAATGTTCAGCTTTTTAAGAACATTTGTGCTGAGTTTTTTCTACTTTTTTGGGACATTTATGTTGACATTTGAACTTTTTCCACACTTCGTTTTTTAAAATCACCTTTTATTCATGGATAGAACATTGAAATCCTCTTTAACATCATCTTTGAACTACTTCCACATACTTTCAGGTTCAGACACAATTACGACTTTAAACCATCACAAACTTTCACAGTATTACAGTTTGAGTTTTGTGTTTCTTACAACCTGTTTCTCAGTTTATATTTGGAGTTCATTGTGCCGCATAGTCTGTGTTAAATGTTTGTTATTTTTTGCTCTCTTTTATGCTTTTTAAAATGTTTAACTTTTTCTTTTACATCTTAAGACATTCAGGTTTTTGCTATTCTTGGAAACAGATTTCAGTTTTCAGCCATCACAGTGCACATTCAGCGGGAAACACATTGTCTAATTGTTTTTACATTGACTGTCCAGCTGAGATGTCCCGGCAGCTGGAAGAAAAGGAATCCTTAATGTCGCAGCTAACGCGAGGAAAACAAGCGTACATTCAGCAGATTGAGGAGCTGAAGAGGCTCCATGAGGAAGAAGTGAAGGTAAGGTTTGACAACACATGCAACAGTTTAAACTTCCAGATGTTTCTATGACACATGCAGGTGTCATTTTTTGCTCTGTGGTGTAGTGGTTACCACTATTGCTTCACAGGAAGAAGGTTCAGGGCTCAGATCTCAGCTTTTCTGTGTGGACTTTGCATGATCTCCCTGTGCATCGTGGTTTTTCTCCAGGCACTCCGGTTTCCTCCCACAGTCCAAAGACATGCTGGTTAGGTGAACTGATTAGTCTAAATTAACCACAGCTGTGAATGTGAGCATGGACGGTTGTTCATCTTTGTGTGTTAGCCCTGTGATAGACTGGTGACCTATCCAGGGTGTACCACGCCGCTCACCCATTGCCAGCTGGGATAGGCTCCAACAGACCCCTGTGGTCCCAATTGGAAAAGCAGGTATGGATGATCAATGAGTGGATGTTGTTTCTCTTTTTCTGTTCAGGCCAAAAACGCCCTGGCTCACGGTCTGCAGTCGTCTCGCCACGACTGTGAGCTGCTCAGGGAGCAGTACGAGGAGGAGCAGGAGGCCAAAGCCGAGCTGCACCGCTGCCTGTCCAAGACCAACAGTGAGGTGGCGCAGTGGAGAACCAAGTACGAGACGGACGCCATCCAACGCACTGAAGAGCTCGAAGAGGCAAAGTAAGGATGATCTCCACGTCACTTCAAAACAGGACAGGCTTCTCATCCGCTCCTATGACGTGATGCATGTTTTCCCACAGAAAGAAGTTAGCGCTGCGCCTGCAGGACGCAGAAGAAGCCGTGGAGGCCGTTAACTCCAAGTGTTCATCTCTGGAGAAAACCAAACAGCGGCTGCAGGGCGAAGTGGAGGATTTAATGATGGATGTGGAGAGGTCTAATGCTGCTGCTGCCGCCCTCGACAAGAAGCAGAGAAACTTTGACAAGGTTCTAATGAGAATCTGTAAATGTATGCTAAGTGAAAAAAACTACACAAGAGAGAGACATTATAAAAAAGTGTGCTGCAAGGAAACCCAGATGAAATACTGTAGTGTTGCTTTATGATTAAAAATCCTTGTTAGGACTGAATGGAACCAAAGTAACATTGAGTCAAGGCAACTGGACTTGATTGAAGACATTTCCCCCTTCATCCAGGAGGCTTCTTCAGTTAGGACCACAGACTGTATACAGCAATCAACAAGTACTACTTTATAAATCCATATATAGATCATATATCGATCCATTTCTACAGGCAGTCTATGGTTAGGACTCAAAGGTTGGTGTGGTTACCTCATTAAGTGACAGCTGGGTGTGCTCACAAGAGGCTCTTGTCAAATATGACCATTTATGCTTCCAAAATAACAACCAACACCACCAAACTCTGGGCTTCAAAACACCACAAACCAACAGGTGATGTCATGTTGCAACATCCATCTTTTGTATAAAGTCTACATAGGGTCCACCTTGAAAAACCATCCCTAAACTCAGTTGGTAACAGCTCTGAAGGATTAAAGAGACAAATTAGGGGGGAACAGATTGTAGTAATTCCTTTTGTCTTGCTTTTAAATGTTGTATTTGTTTAATGTATTTTATTGTAATGTCTTCATAGGTTGTGGCTGAGTGGAAGCAGAAATATGAGGAGGGTCAAGCAGAACTGGAGTCATCTCTAAAGGAGGTTCGATCTTTGGGAACCGAGAACTTCAAGATGAAGAACGCCTTCGAAGAATGTCTGGAACAGCTGGAGACGCTCAAACGGGAAAATAAGAATCTTCAACGTGTGTCAAGGAATTTTATGAAAAATGTATAATATTGATTCTTTTATTGGCCAAAGGTAGAAAATGATCATATTTCCATTTCACTGCAGAAGAAATAATGGATCTCACCGAGCAGCTGGGTGAAACGGGGAAAACCATCCATGAGCTGGAGAAATCCAAGAAACAGGCTGAGCAGGAAAAGTTAGAGGCCCAGGCGGCTCTGGAGGAGGCGGAGGTATATCAAAAACAGACATAATGTAATTACTCCAGTAGTGGGCGGGGCTTTTATTTTCTTAAACTGCAGAAGGTACCAGGCCTCTATCTGAGGCTGGCTAGGATCAGAGGCAGGACTTTATTTCTGCTTTTTCTGATCAGTTTAATTAGTCAGATTTTAGTTGGAAGCTTTGTTTGGACCCCTCAAACTCAACACCTGAACAGATTCAAAATAAAAGTGTATTACTACCATCTCAGTTTCATAATCAGGCTTTTATTGTGAAATATTAGTTATTAGCTATCTGGCATTTCATTGACTACTGCTTTTTATTCCTGAAAACAAACATCATTGGCTGTTTCCCTTTTTATTCTCAGGCCTCTGTGGAGCACGAGGAATCCAAGATCCTGCGAGTCCAGCTGGAGCTGAACCAGGTGAAGTCCGAGGTGGACAAGAAGCTTGCCGAGAAGGACGAAGAGATCGAGCAGCTGAAAAGAAACAGCCAGCGGATCATCGACACAATGCAGAGTAACCTGGACGCTGAGGTGCGCAGCAGGAACGACGCCCTGAGGGTGAAGAAGAAGATGGAGGGTGACCTGAACGAGATGGAGATCCAGCTGAGCCACGCCAACCGGCAGGCGGCTGAGTCTCAGAAACAGCTGAGGAACGTACAAGTTCAGCTGAAGGTCGGCCGCGTTTATGTGTCTAAAACCAGCAGTGCTTGTTTTGTTAAATCCAATTAATCATGAGTATTTTGGCTGTTTAGGAGGTTCAGATCCACCTCGACGATGCCCTGAGAAGCAGCGATGACATGAAGGAGCAGGTCGCCATGTCGGAGCGAAGGAGCAACCTGATGCAGGCGGAAATGGAGGAGATCCGAGCAGCTCTGGAACAAACTGAGAGGAGTCGTAAACTGGCGGAGCAGGAGCTGCTGGACGCCAGCGAGCGAGTACAACTGCTTCACTCCCAGGTATTATTTTACTCTTTACTCTCACTGATTCCCCTCTAGAAAACACTCTGAGAGCACAAACTCCACCAAGGCTTAATCCAGCTGATGAACATTGCTGCTCTATCTTGTTAAAAAGATCACCCATTAAAAGTGACAGGTACTTTGAGGATTTGTTTCCTCAAAATTCAATGATTTGTTTCTTGGGTAATCTCCTATCGTCTTCAGTGGATAACAATGGATGACGTGACTGTTGGCTGGCTCCACTATACAGATGTTTAAAGAATCTTTTTTAACTTTCAGAACACCAGCCTGATCAACAGTCGGAAGAAGCTGGAGGCCGATCTGTCTCAGATTCAGGGTGAGATGGACGACAGCGTCCAAGCAGCCAGAAACGCTGAGGAGAAAGCCAAGAAGGCCATCACTGATGTACGTGGAGGCTTTTCTTTTTTGTTTTGTTTCAGCCTTCAACAAAATATGCAGCATATATATTTTAGTGCATTGTTCTTTTCTTGCAGGCGGCCATGATGGCGGAGGAGCTGAAGAAGGAGCAGGACACCAGTGCTCACCTGGAGAGGATGAAGAAGAACCTGGAGGTGACGGTGAAGGACCTGCAGCAGCGTCTGGACGAGGCTGAGAACCTGGCCATGAAGGGCGGGAAGAAGCAGCTGCAGAAACTGGAGGCCAGGGTAACATGTCTGCTGAAGTTATTGCAGCTGTGACCCACTGATCTTGTTTACTCTACACAAACAGTTTTACCATAAATCCTCAAACAGTCTGGGGCCTTTATTTACTGAAGCTGCTGAGGGTATCAGCCCCTATCTGAGGCCGGCTTGTATTAGAGGCAGGACTTTATTTAATTTGAATTTTTACAAATGTGTTTACTTAATGTTTTTATGTTCATATCAAAGTTGAAACACATTTATTTCTGCTAGCTAGTTATATGGTGTTTTGTTGTGTTTCAATGGTCTAATCAAATTCCTCTAAACATTTTGTCCCCTCTACATATCCTGTTTTTGTGTGAAATACACATACAGAAGTTAGATCCTCTGGAAATGCTGTTTCAGTTGGACTTTAATTGGTCAGATTTCAGTATGAAGCCTCAAATAAACTTCAAACAAGATCAGGATCACTTTGTCGGACAGAAACTCTTCCTTTTTTAACTGAGCTTTTATTGCAGTTTACTCCCTTTAGCCTGTCGTTTGGGTTCAGACTTTATTTGTTCATATCGACCACGACCCCAGATATTTTTAGAGACACTAGTAAACACTGTTTTTTATTTCTTGTTGAAATACATCTTTGTTTTTGCAGGTGCGAGAACTTGAGAATGAGCTCGAAGCTGAACAAAGACACGGATCAGAGTCTGTGAAAGGCGTTCGCAAACTTGAGCGCAGGATTAAGGAGCTCACCTATCAGGTAAACCCAAAGAAAAAAATCTTTATTATAAATTAAAGCTACACAGTTTTTACAAAGATACAAGGATTGCTGTATATTTTCAGTCAGATGAGGACAAGAAAAACATGATGAGGCTTCAAGACCTGGTGGACAAACTCCAGCTGAAGGTCAAAGTGTACAAGAGGCAGGCTGAAGAAGCAGTGAGTGACTTCAATCTGTTGCATATCGATTAAAAAGTGACATTTGGAGATTTTACTGTATTGATCCTTTATTTGGTTCCTCACAGGAGGAACAAGCCAACACTCATCTGACCAAACTGAGGAAGGTGCAGCATGAGCTGGAGGAGGCTGAAGAGAGAGCCGACATCGCAGAGTCCCAGATCAATAAGATGAAAGTGAAGAGTCGCGACATGGGGAAGGTTAGTCTGTCAGCTTCAGGTACACTTTGTAAACACTTTTACAATAGTTAAGAACTTAATATCTTTCTTATTTTCCAGGCTAAAGACAGCGGAGAGTAGTCATGAAGCCACCATGAAGATTACCGTATACCTACGACACAAAACTAGTTTGCAACATACTCTTAACTATATATATATACACACATACATTTTTTTTCTTCATTTGAAGCCACCATGTGTATAATTTGAATGTGACCATGTTGTATTTCAGATTACTTTCTAACTTCTAATTTTTTGTCTGTCACAGTGTCATTCATTAGGAGATTTCACTTGCATCGGTTCATGGTTTCTTTGCAACATACTGAACAAAATACTGAACCAATGTTGATATATTTTTTTAGAGATGCAGTATTATGCAAAGAACAAATGATAACATTTTGGGTAAGATCAGAGGGTGTTCAATCTAGCATCAGTACAGCTGGACTATGCCTTGGTGGAGGTTTGTGTTCTCTGAGTGCTTCCTAGACTTTCAGTCTGCCACCAGAGGGCGTCACATCAGGCAGTTATATTTTACATATGGTGGCTTTAAATATTACATTTGTGCAACTATCCCCTGGGATTGTTTGCATTCATCTGTGTTGTGGTAGTGGATGTATGTTGCCTTAATCGCAATAAAAACCTAAAAACAAACACTCTTTGGCTGTTTGTATTAATCTAGAGAGCAGTATATTGCTATTTCTTATTTATTGCCATCTGCAGCATGGAGACAAACAGGACAAAATCTGCCGTTTTAAAAATATTTATTGTTGCTCTAAAACTAAAAACAGGCACAAACAAACCAACAGATTTGTATTTTGGTATTGGCTAAGACGTGTTATTCATATCAGACAGACTGGGAGTGGGCAGGTGATGATTTCATCGACAGCATGAGTGATTGTAATGAGTTTGATTGTGTCAGAGATGGTTAATGTGGAAAAAACAGGAAACAGTGTAGCACGAGGAGTGGAATAATGTTTTTATAAAGCAACAGCAGACGGTGAGTAGAGCTCGGGGGTTAATATTACATAGAGACGTTGCTGTGACGGCAGTGATGTGTTCATCAGAACTATAGATTGGATGAAGTTAACATGGACATGTGACACACAAATTAGTGAAATGTTAAGTTTATTCTTCAATTTTCCTGCTGTTTTCATACAACTAGAAACTCTTTGGGCATTCTTTCATTGCCAAATACTAAATTCAATGTTTTATATTTTCATGCAGATAAATAAATAAAACAAATTAAGCTTCATATATGTGATGAAATAAGAGTTATATGAAATAAGAGTCTTATTTAAGCTACTGGCCATGTTCATGTGATGTCTACATAAGAATTTTGTCATTATTTGGATGTGAATATTGTAGTTAGTAACTTCATGCAACTTATTATTTCATAACTTCATATATTTTAGTAAGATAACATGCTATAATATTAATATCTGTATCTATAAACTAAATTATGACTTGTTTTTAACACAGCAGTTATTGATTCCAGTGGTAAAGGGCTCTCTGCTACTCGCCCTGTCCTTCTTGTACCTGGAAAACAAAAAACATTGATGCAAAAAATGTTTAATAATTCAGACATTTTCAAAGATTTTTCATTTCTGGCACTTGCATTGAAAAGAGAAGCTAAAAACCTTTTTAATTACTGAGTGAAAATGAACTTTTTTCATGCTGTTGGTGCTTCCACTCTGGGGTTTGAATGTTTTTGCCAAAAATACTTTTTTTTTTTTAGCTATATTTATGTTTATCATTTACAACTTTTTTTGTCCTTTGATTGAATGTGATGGTCAAAGTATTTCCTATTTATACTTTTCAGAAATAGTAAATGGAGCCTACATAGGTTGATAGTTGTGATACTGAGAGCTAATGAGAAATATTTCAAGCATATTTAGCGATTTATGAAAAAGTTGTGAGTTTCGTCTGATCCAGTCTAACTAATGTGTAGCTTCCACATGCGAAGAGTATTTTAACCAATCAGAAAAATTGGGAGGACTTTTAAATGTCACTGTTGAAATGCTCTGACATCATGTGGGCTCATTTAAAATGGCAGCCTCTATGAAATCATTCATGACGGGGGGGATTTCTGACTTTCAGAGATGGATGTTTTAGTTATATGAGCACTTTATGTTCAAATATTCCCATAAATAGTTTATATCATAATCTATCTTGCAAACTGTTTTTTGACCAAGGGTTTCTAGTCCTTTAAAGAAAACAGTCTATATACCAGTAATGACAGTACCTTCGCCCCGATTTCTCGGCTCTTGGCTCGCATCTTGTTGGCCAGAGACTCAGCAACGTCGGCTCGCTCTTCGGCCTCCTCCAGCTCGTGCTGAGCCTTCCTGAATCTGGCCATGTGCATGTTGGACTGCTCCTCCTGGTGAAACAAAACAAGTGTTTTCAGTGTCCTGCCGATCCGAAACTGTATCTCTGCATATGAACGTGTTAACAGAGATCCACTCACAGCTTCTTCAGCGTGACGTTTGTAGGCTTTCATCTTGATCTGAAGCTTGTCGACTAAATCCTGCAGCCGGGCGTTGTTTTTCTTGTCCTCCTCAGACTGAAAATCACATAAACAACATGACGCTGAAATGCACGCTGGGTAGTAAAAATGAACCAGCTGTTGTGAGGTTTTTACCTGATACGTCAGCTCTTTGAGCTTCCTCTCGTATTTACGAACTCCTTTAATGGCCTCGGAGGAACGTTTCTGCTCGCCATCCAGTTCGTTTTCCAGCTCGCGGACCTGAAGAAAGTTTTTAGAATTTTAGACATTTTAATGTTGCAGTGAGTTTCTGTGTCTAGTGTTAGCTAGCTAGCTATAGTGTTATGTTTCAATGGTCCAATCAAATTGCTCCAAACAGTTTGTCTACGTATCCTATTGTTGGAAATATGTCAAGACACAGAAGTTAGACACTCTGTAAATGCTGTTTCAGGTGGTCTTTAATCATGTGCTTGTCAGCCTGTTATCCCTGCTTTATGTTCAGTGTGTGCTGTCTATCACATGTCTATTTTGATGCAAATCCAGATAAATGAAAGCATGTGACTGCTCTTATTGTCCAGCAGATGCATGTTACCCTGGCCTCCAGTTTCTGAAGCTGCTTCTTCCCGCCCTTCATGGCCAGGTTCTCGGCCTCGTCTAGTCGGTGCTGCAGGTCCTTCACCGTCACCTCCAGGTTCTTCTTCATCCTCTCCAGGTGAGCGCTGGTGTCCTGCTCCTTCCTCAGCTCTTCAGCCATCATGGCGGCCTGCAGGCGCCGCAACAGGAGCAGCGATTGTTTTAATTTAATCAAATCGGGGATAGATAAAATCAGAGTCCTCTGGGAGGATCGACTTACATCAGTGATGGCTTTCTTGGCCTTCTCCTCAGCGTTCCTCGCCTCCTGAACAGCTTCCTCTATTTCACCCTGAAGCTGAGTTACATCCGTCTCCAGTTTCTTCTTAGTGTTGAGCAGACTGGTGTTCTGCCAAAGTTTACAGATATGTAAATTCTGCAGATCCTAAAGGGGTAGTTTGACAGCTTGAAGCAGGAAAATGACGTACCTGAGAGTGTAGAAGTCCTGCACGCTCGCTGGCATCGACCAGCTCCTGTTCAGACATCTTGCGGCTTCGCTCCGTCTGATCCACGACTGCTCGGAGCTCCTCGATCTCAGCCTGCATCAACGCAGTCCTGCGCTCCATCATGGCCACCTGCTCCTTCATGTCGTCCTGTCCCCTCACAGAGTCGTCCAGATGGATCTGGGCGTCCTGGAAAAGTTACAGTGAACATCAGGTCACAATTTCGTCTAGGCCAACACCTCGGCCCACGATAAATACTTCAAGATCCTCATGATCTCCAGAGGGTGATTCCTAATAGTGATGGTGACCTGTCTTTGAGCACCACAGTGTAGATTGTTATTTTACAAAATTTTATTATTTTACTGATTTTTCCTGTATTTTTTTTTTTTTAATTCACCAAAATACTCTGTTTCAGAATTAGCTGAACTATTAAAACATTGTTCATTCTAACACTTTTAATTTTGTCTTATTCCAACAACATATTGGATAGAGTGTCATGACAGGAAACAAAGGACTCCATTTAACTTTGGTGAATCCTCCTTTTATTTTTGTGCCACCACAAGGTTCAGATTTGTAGTTTTTACTAAAAGGTATTTACATCTGTTGGGTAGACCAATGAAATGACAAACTGTACATAAAGCATGAACGTAGCCACAGTCACTACAGTGTTTTGAGGCCTAGAGTTTGGTATTTGGCCATGGCCACCTTGGTTTTTTTGTTTATTTTTTAACCAGAAATGACCATATTTGGATAAGAGGGTGGGCAGGATGAGGATTGTGGGCAGACCTGGTGTTGATGCTATGAGGAGTGGAACTTGGTAACTGACCTTTAACTGCCCCTGAACGTTCCTCAGCTGTTTCTGAGCCTCGGCCGCCTGCCGGTTGGCGTGGCTCAGCTGGATCTCCATCTCATTCAAGTCGCCCTCCATCTTCTTCTTCACCCTCAGGGCATCGTTCCTGCTGCGCACCTCGGCGTCCAGCGTGGCCTGCATGGACTCCATCACTCTCTGGTTGTTCTTCCTCAGCTGGTCGATCTCCTCGTCTTTCTCCGCCACCTTTCGATCGACCTCGGCCTTAATCTGGTTCAGGTCCATCTGGACTCGCAGGATCTTTGACTCCTCTTGCTCCAGCGAGGCCTAAAAACCATTTGTGTCCCATTTAAACTCTATCACACAGCTGTGTTAATAAGGAACATATTATTTTCTCTGGTTTTACCTCAGCTTCCTCCAGTGCAGTCTGCATGTCGTACTTCTCCGTCTCCACCTGCTTCTTGAATTTCTCCAGTTCATGAATTGTCTTTCCACTTTCTCCAAGTTGTTCGGTCACGTCTGAGATCTCCTCTGTGTTGAGAAAGATGGTATTACAGTCAGGTTTTAGGACAACTGACTTAAAAGTGTTCCCTCCTCCAAAGATTTCACTCACGTTGCAGGTTTTTATTTTCCCTTTTCATTGTCTCCAGATGATCCAGAGCCTCCTCATACGAGTTCTTCAGCTTGAACAACTCGGTGCTCAGAGATCGAGATTCTTTCTGAGTCCCTTCGAGCTCCGCCTGAGACTCCTCGTACTTCAGCTTCCACTCGGCTAAAATCTGTGAAACATTGGTGGTTAAAGGTGATTTGTAACGAATGTGTTGTTAATCACAGTCGGTCAATAAAAGAACCTTGTCAAAGCTTCTCTGCTTCTTGTCGAGCGTAGCGGCCAAACTGTTGGACCTCTCCACGTCCACCATCAGGTCCTCCATCTCGTTCTGCAGCCGCTGTTTGGTTTTCTCCAGTGAGGCACATTTTGAATTCACGGCTTCGATTTGTTCCTCGGCCTCTTGGAGACGCTGAGCCAGTTTTTTCCTGTAGCAAAAGAAAACAGAGATTTAATAAGAACTTTAGCAATGTGACAAGTAGACAGGCACTAAAGATATGCTCCTGATGGTAAAATGAATAAACACCTCATCAACCCATGTAACATGTAACAGACTTTGTTAGCATTCCTTGGTTAGCAACTAGCATTCATTCCAAGTTTGCCACTGACTTTGAAAAACATCTCCAGGTTTGCCACTAGCATTCCTCAGCTAGTCACCTGCATTTTTCAGCTTGAAATTAGCATCTCATGCTAAAGACTAGCATTCCAAGGTGAGACAACAGCATACCTAAGGTAGTCACTAGCATTACTAGGTTGTTGAGTATAGTACTAGTATTCCTTGGCTTGTTAGTAGCATCACTAGGATAGTTATTTGCTTTTCTAGGCTAGTCACTAGCATTCCAAGGCTTGCAATTACAATCTCTCCATTATTGACTTCATGATTTTTGATTTCCTGGCTTGAAATTAGCATTCATTAATTAGCTAATTAGAATTTCTGAACTTGCAATTGACTCCATTAGATTAGTAACTAGAATTCCTAGACGTGACATTAGCATTTTCTAAGCTAATCACTAGTATCACTAGGTTTGCGATCGGTATTTCTAGGCTTGCAAACAACATTTCAAGGCGACTTACTAGCCTCAGTAGTAGGCTAATCACCAGCATTCCAAGGTTAGGAAATAGCATTTCTGTTTCTGAATTTATTTCATTTGTAGTTTTATTCATAAATGTATTGAGTGCTTGAACTAAATGTTGAATGTTAAAACATTTCATATTCTTGTTTGTTCAGCTGAGTGACTTCTATTAGCTTCTATTTAACTGGAATTAACTAACAAATTATATCAAACAAGCATGGGCTCTTCCTCCAACATTAAATTACAATTTAATAACAAAAACATTATGCAAAGTTAGTAGTTTAGTTAGTAAAGTTCTGAACAAAGTGTTGAAATATTAATCAAAACAAACCAAAAACAAAGTTTTTGTGTGTAGCTGTGACCTCAGTGTCTCATTACTTTGCCTCCTCGAGCTCCTCGGTGCGTTGGATAGCGTCCGTCTCGTACTTGTTCCTCCACAGAGCGACCTCAGTGTTCGCCTTTGACAGACTGCGCTGCAGCTCGGCCTTGGCCTCCTGCTCCTCCTCATACTGCTCGCGGAGGAGGTCGCAGTCGTGGCGAGCTGACTGCAGACTATGAGCCAGGGCGTTCTTTGCCTGTAGGGGGCGACACCATTATGAAACATTAAACAAAAAAAGCCAGTTGAAGCAGAAAGGTGTTTGTAGGAATGAGCTGTGATCACCTTTGTCTCCTCCTCGATGAGTCGTTTCAGCTCATCGATCTGAGTCGTGAATCCCTGCTTCCCTCTGGTCAGCTGGGAAATCAGACTCTCTCTCTCCTCCATTTGTCGGGAAACTTCGGCTACAAAGAACAAAACAAAGAAATTAAAATTGTTCATTAAAAGTGAGTAACTTTGTGAACTGTAATAAAAGGAGGAGGAACAGGATTACCGTTCTCCGTCTGAAAACGAGCTCTCTGATTGGTCAGATCTGAGATGTGCCGCATGTTTTCATCACTTTTAGTTTTCAGCTCCATGAGCTGATCTTCAAGTGAGCGACATGTCTTCTCCAGGTTCACCTGTTAGTAAATAAATCAATACACATTGTAAAAAAACAAACACAACTGTAGTTTTACAGCATCCACGTGCAAAACAAAACGCTGTAAAATAACAGAATAACAACAGAAAGCATTTATAGATTTAGATTACATTAAATCTTGTGTAATTAATGGCTTTTTAATGTTTAATTAGATATATTTTCATGAAAGAAATCCATTTAGAACGACACAAAAACACATTTACCATTTTTACTGAGAAAACCTAATACATCTATAATGTAATATTAACATAACAAACAAATATGTGTCAAATTACAGAACCAGTGATTCCTGTTTCAACTGTCACTAAAACTTTAGAATAGAATTAAACACAGATTTAACAATTTTATTCATTAAATGAAAAATAAATAATTGTGAAATTTAAAAAAAATTATGAATTTGTTTATTTTATTGGAGTCATTTTTTTAATATTTCAATTTGTTTTACATAATAGATTGAATTCTTGATTTTACAGTATTAAACATTAATTAACAATTTCATTTGTTAATTAAAAAAGTTATATTTGTGAGAAAATGTTACATTTTTTTTATTAGTATTTTTAATTCTGAATAGTGGTAATTTTATGTTTTTTCACAATTAATCATTTTTTGTGTTACTTTTTAGATTAGACATGTATATTCAGGCTGTTTTAGTAACTATTATTTTTTTCTGTATATTAAACAGATACTGAAACACAGTAAATCCATCAAATTAAATAAATCATTGGTATTTCTTTGAAAAAATGAGTAACATAAACAAATAAAATTCCATATAAATCACATTTTTTTTTACACATTCATGCAGGTAAAGGAGTTCTTGAATCTCACCTTTGTTTTTGCCACTGTCTCCATGTTGCTGGCCAGATCGTCGATCTCCATCTTCAGCTCGCTCTTCTCCTTCTCCAGCTTCTGCTTGATTCTCTGCAGGTTGTCGATCTGCTCACCGAGCTCCGCCATGCTGTCTGCCTGCTTCTTGCGCAGCGCGGCGGTCGTGGCCTCGTGGTGCAGCG
>OOFC01028854.1:0-10806 GCA_900323345.1 Pseudochromis fuscus | reverse complement strand
GAAGAAGAAGCAGAAGAAGAAGAAGCAGAAGAAGAAGAAGAAGAAGAAGCAGAAGAAGAAGCAGAAGAAGAAGAAGAAGAAGAAGAAGAAGCAGAAGAAGAAGCAGAAGAAGGAGAAGAAGAAGCAGAAGAAGAAGAAGACGAAGAAGAAGCAGAAGAAGGAGAAGAAGAAGAAGAAGAAGAAGAAGAAGAAGAGAAGAAGAAGAAGCAGAAGAAGAAGCAGAAGAAGGAGAAGAAGAAGAAGAAGAAGAAGCAGAAGAAGAAGAAGAAGCAGAAGAAGAAGAAGAAGCAGAAGAAGAAGAAGCAGAAGAAGAAGAAGAAGAAGAAGAAGAAGAAGCAGAAGAAGAAGAAGAAGAAGCAGCAGAAGAAGAAGCAGAAGAAGAAGAAGAAGAAGCAGAAGAAGAAGAAGAAGAAGAAGAAGAAGAAGAAGAAGAAGAAGCAGAAGAAGAAGAAGAAGAAGAAGAAGCAGAAGAAGAAGAAGAAGAAGCAAGAAGAAGAAGAAGAAGCAGAAGAAGAAGAAGCAGAGAAGAAGAAGCAGAAGAAGAAGAAGAAGAATCAGCAGAAGAATCAGCAGAAGAAGAAGAAGAAGAAGCAGAAGATGAAGAAGCAGAAGAAGAAGAAGAAGAAGAAGAAGAAGAAGAAGAAGCAGAAGAACAAGAAGAAGAAAAAGAAGAAGAAGTTTGAATCTGTGCACCTTGTCATAAAGGGACACAGGGAGGTGTGTTTAGTGAGTCATAACAAGCTCACCCACTACAATCCACCCAAATGCGAGCAGATGCCGCCACTCGGCCCTCCAACCGGTCAACGGCTGTGGGTGGCATCCGGGGCGGGCAAACGCTTGAACCTGACCCAGCAGGATCTGAGACGCTGCCGCCCTCTCCTCCCCGCGCTCTGCTCTTAGATCAGCGCTACGACGGCTCTTTCCTCTTCCACAACGCCAACGCCGGAGAGAAAAGCAAAACCTGGAGCTGACCCAAAATGAAAGCTCAGCATGCACAAAAGCCACATTAATCCTATTGAATTCCTCAGCATGATCGACAGCGCCAAGTCCACTAATTAATTCAGGATCCCTTGTGCGATCGCTCCACGCTGCAGACAGTGAATATATGAAGTTGCTTTCATGCACACTCTGCTTCAGTATTGATCTGTTTGTCTATGTGTATACATGACTCTAAGTGTATGGCTGACTACAAGTCACCACGGCCATGAACTGTCTTTTTCAAAGAGGAGGAAAAAAAACCATTTCTTTTCCAAATGGGTTCTCTTGAGGATATGTCTAAAGTGCAGCAATGGCTCGGTAAACACGTAGTGAAAAGTAGGACTTCTACAGTCGCTGCTCATGTACATTTTCTGGCGTACAAAGGTTCAGAGGAGAAGATTAGCTGGGGGAACAATGATGCAACTGGCAGAAAGGAGAAAAAACAAAGCTAACTGTCTGCCTGCCTATCTGCTCGTCTGACTATTTGTGTAGACTTACCTTTCATACCGAATTTGGAGCGCCGGCCGTATTTGTTGATGAGAACAAAAAGGACGAGGAGGAGGACGCAAGCGAAGCCCGCCAAACCCACGGCGATGGAAACCTGGGAGAAATGAAACGCTGCGTCAGACTCAGTGTGTTGACATCATAATCCTTTCCAGATTTCTGATCACCTTAAAAACTGCAAATCACAGTTTAAGCCACTAGATTGTGACTACTGCTTTCGCAGAGATTACACCAGCGTGGGAAAAAAAAAGTTAAACACCTGTCCTGTTTGTGATGTACTCTGCTTGACAGAATGTAATTTAAATACAGGCGGACTCACTGTATGATGTGACTCTAAGTAACTGCTGCTGCTGCTGCTGCTGCTTTGGAAAATCCTGGCTTATCCTCATCATCACTGCCTCTTATTTCTCAAAGAACCAGGTGGTTGTGATTAAATACTGCAAATAATTTAGTTTTTATTGGTTTAGTTATTACAGTTTGCTTGTCATCATCGCCTGCAGGATTTAACGTTCTCGTGTTTCATGTCATGTTTAATAATCCAACAAGATATTGCTAATTTACATACAAAATATAATATAATAAGATTTAAATAGCCAAACAGGCATTTTGGAAAAGCACAGGTGTAAATATTGATATTAAAAATGACTGTGTGAGTTAGTTACAGTCCTGCTAATGTGCACAGTAGCTCACTGTTACAGCTCACTGTTGTGTGTCCTCATCCTGCTGCAACAAGTTAAAAATGTCTGGATGGATTTCTGCACTTGAATGGGGTTGGAGGAGACTTTGTATAAATACATTTAACTCTGTTTTAGTACAGTATGCTGTTTGTATCTATGTTAACCAGCTGGCTGTGTAGCATAGACGAAACAAGTTGGTCTCAAAAATGTGCAATACCACCGATGGCCACTAGATGCTGGCTCCAATTGACTGCAATTCAAAAATTCTCATTTTCAGTCCTGAAATACTCAGTCAATACATTTGCATGAGTGTTGTTAGTTTGATTGACAGGTTTTGTATCTATTGAGACTACACCTGAACCTCATACACATTGGCCAGCATCCTTGGATTCACCCTCCTCCTCCTCACTCCTGCCTTCATGTCCAAATATGGTCACTTCTGGCAATAACCAACAGATGATGTCACATTAGCTTCGTCCATTCTGCACAGTCTGTGGTTACACTCCAGCCAAACCCAACACACTGGTTACTACTCATCCTGAGGTTTTTATCCTTTAACTTTGAATATTTAATGAGATGCCTTCACCTGACGCTAACTTTTTGCTTTAGCTTCAGCTTTTTATCAAAACATTACTGAATCCTTTTGGCTGGATTCTCACTTTAAATCCAAACGTGGATCCAAAATGTGGAGTTTACATTTGTTAATTCTAATTAAGTCTGTCCACGAGAGCTGACGTTTTATTCTGAAAGGGAAAAAAGTGTTTTCACTCCGGGTGTTTAATCTGCCGCCGTGAGCAGGTGCAGCATCAGTGATGTGAATATTAATATTTTCTGTGTGGTTGCCCACATCGGGTGTTACCACAGCCTTTTCTCACGGCACACATTTGAACTGGTGATCGTAGGAAACGCACAAGTGTAATTAATAACACTAACAATGGGCTCAGTTCCATTTAGCTATCCCAGTAAGACACGTCAGTGACCCAGTGCCACACACCCAGGAAACTGGAACTGTCGCACCTCAGTGACAGCAGCCATTATTAATGCTATTCATCACACCTCTGCTTTTCCTGCTATCATATGTCAAAGTGTCTGCTATTAAAAAAGTCTATTAACGGCCCATTAACGGCAGCTCTATCTATGGAAGTACAGTGGTATAACTCAGCAGCTTTGGGTTCACAGACAGTACAAAAATCCCCAGTTACATAACCCTTCAAAAACAGCATCAGCCACTGCAGGACGGCGTTACCATCATCAACATCATTAGTGTCCAAACATACAAGTGTAACATTAGTTTGCTGCACTGTAGTCTTTGGGCCTCGGCGCTGCGTGTCAAGGCAAAGTACACACGCCTACAAGGGCTCCTTTGACAAATAAAAAGCAGTTTAAGCTTGTGCTGAAAAACACAGCGGCTCTCAGCTGAGACCAGGGGCGCCATCTTTAGCAGCTGTTTCATCAACATCATTAAGGAGAAAACTCACCCCGAATGTATCTTCATCTGGTCGGCCTGAATCACCATCTGACGGAGGAACTGCAACACAGAGGCACAACAACAGGCATCAGTGGCTGTGGACGGGGGAAAAAAACTTTAATGGCTGTGGTTTACTCCCACTCTGCTTTTATAGTAAATGATGGTTTCATACTTTTTTATTCAGGCTGTGAATTCTCAGGGAAAATACATTTTAAATACACAGTGGATACAATGGAAAAAGCTGCTGTGATGATGTGTGGTTCCCCTGCACGGACCTGTTTATGCAGCCATTACCACATGAAATAAGTGCAACATCTGCACAGGTTAATAATGCACAGAGCAGAACTAGGTGGCCTGATGTGCTCTGTAGTGTATATACTTAAGAGCATGTTTTCAATATCTCAACAAAGCCAAATGGTTTTATTCATGTTTCCAGATAGGACTCATTGCCGGTTGAAAATATCCATTGTGTTTTCCTCGTTTGTGTCTCTCTCCCTTTTACATAAACTGTTGAAAATAAGAGTATCAAATAAATATTAAGACCCTTCACACGAACTGAAATTGCCCTCCTTCCACAAACTGGATTGACGGGAACAGGAACAGCGTCGCCTTCCCCGTTCGCTGCTGTAAAAGCTTGAGACAATGTTGATGAACAATCCATTTTTATGTCTCGGGGCTGATAAAAGGCTTTCGGTTAGAAAGTGTGCACAGCCTTGAATGCGTATTCAAATCTGACACCTGTCACAAGGTTTCTACCAAAGCCTGAAATTTGCGATCCAGTCAGACTCGAGCCTCAGATGAAAGCAACGGGGAAAAGAAACTGTGGAAATTTCTTTCTTAATACAATTGTACAAATGCATGCTCGTGCTTGTACATACAAAAGACAGAATAATTAAAACAAGCTGCTTTAGCGCTTACACACAAATACACAAACAGAGAAACAGAAACAAAGCTGGTACAGCCCGGAGTGCCAAATATCAAATCACAAGTTAAATCAACTGAGAAATTCACCAAAACGACTCACACCTGCAACCGGACCTAGGTGTTCAGACAGAGCTGGTCCCTGCCGGACTCGGTTCGGGTGGCAGGGCTTTACGGTCTGCAGCGTTAATTTCTTGATGTTGAATCGCTACATGTCACACAGGAGCTCTGGCAAACAGCAGAGGATTGGGGAGTGTCATGAGACAGAGCCATGAAATGAAATGAACTGGGGAGGGAAGCTCCAGTCTGAGGCCTCCAGCCAGGACATCAGAGAGTAATTGTGGGCAAATTAATGGCCACATGGTAGACTGGCTGCCACTGGCTCAGACACACACACACACACTTTACACTACAGCGTGTGTGTGTGTCCTAACTCCCAGCCTTCATCCCTCTCTCCTCTCCTCCCTCTGCCCTCCTCTCTCCTCAGCAGTGTCAGTATCAGTCAGCCCGTCACTCTCCCCTCTCCACGGCTCAACTCCCTCACACACCGCCGCCGTGATGTTTCACACTCTAACCGCCTCACCTGCCTCGCCACCCCCCAGCTGCCCGAGCGCGTGTGCACGTATGGCAACACGGAGTCGCACTGGACGGCGTCCATCCGTCTCCGTGCCCGGCCATGCTCGCAGCTTTATAATCCATGGCTGATTAGAACGAATGGCCTCATATGGAGATGGAAGAAGACTCTAATGAAGGTCAGAGATCAGACCGGCCCACTTTGTTTGAGCCGTCAACAGTGAGGTCGCCGCAACAGCCTGAGGCCAAACCACACATCACACACACGGGAGATTTACGATGCAGTGTGAGCGCGGGCCAGAGCCATCGTTCCAGCAATATGCCTGCATTTACGCTGCGCTGCTTTCCAAACATTCACATCACCACCAGCTAAAAGGGTGAGAAAGTAGCTCGGTTTACACTGTGGCTGCTTAGTTAGGGGTTAGAGAGGCAGCGTTATGCTCAATGAGTCGCTGATACGATTCCAACTCAACGGAAACTAAAAGTTAGGGTGTCCTCAGGTGACATGATGACAACAAATCTGCTCTGAGGATCTCTGTAGCGTGTTGGTGTTGGTCTGTTATCAATTACAGACACTAAAAAAAAGTAAAATAAAGAAACTAAAACCTTCAATAACGACTGATCCTCAAACACTAGACTCAGTGCACGATCAGGGCACCTCAAGTCCATTGGGTTGGAAATTTACCAGTTGCAACATTAGCTCCAGCTAGCTAACTTAGTCTACACAGTAGTAACCCACCATTATCTGATCCTAAGGAGCATTTCCCTACAATGTTATTTAATGGGGGCACTGGACTAGCACATGCAAGGTTGTAATGTTCGACCTGGATACAGTTAGGCTAGTTAGGCTAATGTTAGCGACTTTGTCTTGCTCTTTATTAGATTTAGATCATTCTCCAGCAGCCAAACAGAGAATTAAATGACAGCCATATTATATATTTGTTGCACTGTCATACTTTTACTGTCACACCACCACACATCATTTTCAGCCTTCGAGTGTTTATCTCCTTCTACGTGGTCTTTGTTTTAACATGAACACGTTTGAAACAGCTGCAGCTGTTGTTTTCAACCAACTCATGGAAACACTTTTAGCTCGAACAGCTAGATAACATTATTATCTATACCTGATAAAATCTGATGTCATCGGCTGGTCGGTGGGGTGTGAAATAAAGAATTTCAAGTTGTAAATCTTGCACTGTTATTAACATGTGCAGCAAAAGGGGAGAAGCGAACAGCTGATAACAGCACCAGAGTGCAGCTACTCAAGTGAAGCTGCTAACCAAGCAACAGAAGCAGGGTGCGGTCGGACTTGCAGATGGAGACACCACTGAGAGTTTGCCTGAAGCATCAAATCTTCCATAATGAAAAAGGTCAGAGATGAGGCTGCTGAATTTTGGAAGCAATGAACCACTAGGAGGCCACTGCCCTGGTTGGGGGGTCTAAAACTAAATGGGCAGTAAAATGACATCACAAGGAATAAAACAGTATTTAGCGTTACGACTCAGCATTAACCTAAACAACCAAAAGTTAAGATTTTGTGACGGGGAAGGTGAATACTTTGCCCTCTCACTACTCAGCCTTAAGCAATAAGGGATAATGAAGAGAACAATGAATGCTCGCATTGTTTAGCAAAGCCAGAGAGAACCGGAGCAGTCAGAAAACTGAGCAGCAACACTGACAGCTTTTTAAAGACTGCAACACAAAGTGAACAAATTTCTCCATGGTTACACTCTCAAGAGTGATAGTCCAATAAGTAAAGAGAGTGTGTGTGCACACTGACACCAAACAAACAAGCGGTAAAACAAAAAAAAAAGACAAAGCCAAAAAAAAAGCAGGGTTACATTTTAGAGTAGGAACACTCACCTACTTCCACTGTGTCTGCAAAAGAGAAGACAGAGAAAGTCATGCTATGTCAATAAATTGACACAAGGTATTAACCTTGGAATATTGACCATGGGGAGAAATTTGCCAGTCTTTGTGGGTTTATTCCCCCTCCCTGTGAACTCGGGATGAACTCCAAGTGAACAATCTACCTGCCTGAACTGTGGATGAACCCTGGCGGCTTTCCAGCCAGCAGGGATCAGCTGCACAACCTGCACCCTGTGGAGGCAGATTTTAATAAACACTAAAAGCTCCCAATAGCTCCTGCACCTCCAACAGATCCTGCAATTCGCACAACAGGTAGTTAAAACAAGAAATTCAACTGGTCGAAGACTTGTTCCAATTGTGGTGCTCATTGCGAAAAAAGTGGGCCATGCTAGCTCTTGTGGGAATCAGAGAGTTACTTGGCAGCAGTTCTTCTTTTCTCCTGTGCTTTGATTCTTATTTAAATCCAACAGAATGAAGGCGATGCTCGGGCAGTAAAAATGTGCTAGTTGCCCTTGTATAAATGCCATTTTACCCATGAGTATACTCTTCTTTGTGATTATGGGGGCATCGGTGCTGCCAGCTGCCAAGACTGCATCACTTATCACCCACAAGCCCTATATCTATCAAGAGAAAGTTATCCACTCACCATTATCATCAGGGGCCACAAGGAAGTGACCGTATACTGTTTTGGTGACTGTTCCCAGAGGGTTGCTGGCCTCCAGGGTGTAGTTGCCGTTGTTGATGTGGGTTGGGTTCTGAAAGGTCAGGCAGCCCTCCAGGTAGTCCTGGTAGAAGTCCATGTCGGTTCGGATGTACTCGTTCTGGAGAATCTCCTTCTGTTTGTGGAACCAGCGCAGCTTGGGGTGAGGGTAACCCCGGACCGTGAACTCGATGCAGGTATCGAGGCGCTGCTCGGGCTCAGCCAGCCGCAGGATGACTGGAGGAACTGCAGTGAAGACGGAGACATTGAAAATATTTAAGGAATGCTGAGAAAAGTCGTCACTGGTGTGTTTGTTTTACGGCATAAAGCACAAGTTAAAGCATTACAAAGACCTTTATATGTCGAGAAAGTTCCACAACCCTTGGGCTGATGAAAACCTTTCCTAATTCCTTTGAATAACTTTTAAAAAAAATATGCAGCAGCAGACTAAACAAAGCAGACTTGTTCAGGGAAAGATGACATTTCAGAGGCAGGTTTCTTGCCTGGGAGTGGCAATGAGCCTTTTACAGTGCGTTTCATATTGCAGCAGTACATGGGACGGCGAAGACAACAAACAAATACAGGGACTCCTCTTGCTTGAAATAGACAGAGGAATTTCCTCTGCATAAACGAGCAGAGAGCTTCTCTTTCCTGACATGCGGCAACACACCTCTGAATCTGCCACACCGCCAAGCTGAGAGGCAATTTATCACTTTAATACCATCAGATACATTTCATAAACAATTCATCCCCTGATTTGTCTTCGCGATGAGTCAGTCTTGCTGCTACATCATCAAAAGGAAATATTTGGCAGACGGTATTACCTGGCAGTCGCTCTCTGTGGCTGTTCTACATACCAGCAATACCCCTACCCAGCCACCTCCACCTCCACCGCTCACATGAACACACACTCACGATAAAACATTGCCTTGTCTCTTTGCGGGATCTCAGCGAAGCCTGCAATTTCGACAAGCATGTGAAAGCAATCCTTTCTATTTACCTACACAAGGGTTTCATGCATATGATTTGCTGTAAATGAGGCGTCCTTATGAATCTCCCACCTACAGTTCCATTCAATGTGCTACCAAACAGCACACTTGATTATACACTTTAACAAAATAGGGTTGGGATTCGCTAAGTCATTCACACCAACCACCCTGTGTGCATTGGATCCTATGTCCTGTATTGCCTCGAAGACAACTTTGGTTGTAGTTTGACTCTTGAATCTGTGTGAGGTGGTGTAATACTAACAAATGTTGACAGTGTTCACGTAGCACATGGGAAAAGTTTGCCTTCTGGGATTTTTCACAAATAAACTTTTGTACGTTACCATTGTGAAAGGGTGTATTTTATGCCAAACCATGATTCTTTTCCCAAACCTAAGTAAGTAAATTAGTTTCCTAAACCAGACGAAGTAATTTTGTTTCCCAAAGCCACACGATCATCCACTGAAACACGAAACCAGATTTTCATGCAGAAAGCCCCGAAGACAAACTTCTCCCACAGGCGTTAACATGCTTATGCTTAGCATGTTTACCATATTCACCAACTTAGTTCAGCAATTTAGCATGCTAATATTCACTAATTAGCATGAAAGACAAAGTACACCTGAGGCTGTCGGGAAGGTCATTAGTCATTACTAAAGAAAGGCAAGGCAAGTTCATTAGTGCAGAACATCTCATACACAAATGCAATTCAGTATAAAAGGTTAACGATGTTGCAATTCATCCTCAGTGAGACGTAAATATCTGAGGCTGATTTTATGATGACCTGTCCGACAATTTCAAGACATTTTAATTATAACCCCAAAAAAGTCATTTGAAGAGATTTGCCAAGGTCCTTATGAATCATCCTACACTGACCATGAATGTCTATACCTTATATTGTGCATTAAGGTTTAATGGCGGCCTAGTTAATAGTTGCCAAGATATCTCATCTGGACCAAAACACACAACCGCGCTGCCATGCTGAGCGCATTGCTAACAAAGATTTCTACAATCCATTCATCCCCTTATGCAGAGACGTGCTGTAGTGGCAGCAGGCTAAGCAAAGTAGTCCAGATGTTTCTCTGCCCAGGGAGCTCCTCCTGGGGGACCCTGAAGCATCCCCAGGCCAGATCAGATATATCAACTCTCCAGCTTGTTCGGGGCCTACCACATGATCTCCTGCCAGGTGGACATGCCCAGGAGACCTGCAATGAACGGCGCCCAGAATGTATCCTCAAGAGATGCATAAACCACCCGACGGTATAAACACATTTCAGCCTCATTCTGTCGGCACCTGCTTGTCAATTTCTCTTGCTCTTTCCACTCTCACTAATGAACAATGCCCCAAGACGCTCAAACTCCTTCACTTGGGCCAACACCAAACTTTGAGCTGCCGACTTTCATCCGTCTCTTTTGATGAATCTGACGAAACCACATCATCCACAAGGAGAAGCGGCTCTTAGGTCCTCGAACCCTGACTTGCATTTAAATCTTGTCCATGAAGATCACAAACAAAACTATGTCAGTGCAAGACACGGCGTTAATGAAGATGCAGCAAGGTACCGTATTTTCCGCACTATAAGCTCCACCTAAAAGCCTTTAATTTTCTCAAAAACCGACAGTGCACCTTATAATCCGATGCGCCTTATATATGGATCAATATTGGTTAATTATGGCTACTGTAGTCAGGGGGTGTATATTGTGATTGCACTAACGTTTGATTTAGCGTAGCGGTATCAGACTGTTTCTTTTACGTGTTTACTGAATCAGGGAAAAGTTCCCTCCACGTTTGTGATGCACTAACTAGGTGATAAAAAGTTGCACTACCTGTTGTACCTTGCTGTTGGTAAAAGATAAAACTACGTCACTGATGTTACCTCGGGGAAAAAATCAAACAGCTGTTCATGTAGCTTTGAACTGTGACAAATGGAGTTGGAAATACATTGTTTTCAACGAAGGCGGTGCAAATACCGGTAAGAGCTACCGGTACATACGGTACTGTATTGTGAATGTACTAGCTTGTTGTGGAGTGAACGGAGTTGTCAGAACGTTGGTTTGTTTTCTATTAATAAAGTTTGACTGACTGACTTATCTGACTGTTTTGTTGACATTCACTTTAGTGCAGCTTCA
>OOFC01028844.1:3583-21356 GCA_900323345.1 Pseudochromis fuscus | reverse complement strand
TTTTGTGTGTGTGTGTGTGTGTGTGTGTGTGTGTGTGTGTGTGTGTGTGTGTCGATACAGGGCTCCTGAAACCAGTGTGGTATGAAGTGCTGACCAGTGCATTGCAACAGTCAAGGTTCTCTGAACGAGTCAGAGTTGTAACATTATAACAAACTCACAGTACAGTTAGATAAGTTCAAGGTGTATAAAAGCAAACTGAAAGGCAGCGTGTGTTGTTTTGTAATTGTTTGGGTTATTATATTCTGGATTAAATGTTTATCTGGGTTATCTAGACAGTTGTTCTGTTTGTTTACTTTGACAGGTTGACATAGAATCTACTCACAAAGTGTTTGCTAAGACTCTGAATTACTGATACCTCAGATGTTCTCTGAGCTTCTCACATAAAACTATGCTCAGCAAAGACATGCTTGATATCAACAGATCAACATTTTACACTTCATCACAGTTTCAGTGTCATTTCACAGCACAGTCCAAATTTAAAGTTGTCACATCGTGTGGCTGGATAACTCGTTGCTATGGTTTGTTGCCACTGTGGTAAATAAGGCTGTGCACTGGAGGTAAGGATGAATGTGACTCATCCACACAGACATACAGTTCATGCAACCATTTTTATTTCTGTCTTCCTCTGTGAGTCACTCCTTACTCATTTTGTGGGATGTTTGAAGGGATACCCTGTGCGTACATTACGGCTGGCTCCAGCTGTAGCATCTCACTGTTGGTGAAAAAAAGGAGCAGCTGTGTAGCAGATGAAACGTGCAGCTGTCCACTCCCTCTCCAAACCAAATTAAAAATATGAAAACAAAATCTGTGGTGACAGAAGGTGTTAATTTTTGTTGTGCACAGCCAAATTTCCAACACTAATTACCCCGTGGTTAATATAATAACTCTCAAAAAGCTTCTCAAAGTGTTTCTTATTTACTGTAACTGTCTTTGGAAAAAACAGACCTTTCCAAAGTCATAATTATCATTATTAGTCGTGTTATTATTGCCACAAACCCGGGTTGTTTTCGTCTCTTCACAATCCTCTGGAATGCTTCCATATGAGAGTGTTAGTCATATAGGTTTGTTTGAGAAAACAATAACAGCATAAGCTCCAGTTACTACTTTTTTCCAGAGCTTCCAACCATATCCCATAAGGTTCATCAGCAGATCATCTGCTCTGTTGTCACGGCGATGGGTCTGTTGATATGTGAGCACAGCAGACAAGACATTAAGGTGTCTTAAAGATAAGTAAACATCACACTCATGGTCCATGCGCACACACTGATTGTCAGGACACATATTGTAATGTACAACTTTGGAGAGATCATGCAGAATACATAGATAGATTATTATATTATTCTCTACTTAATCAGCTTCAGATTTGAAGTGATTCTGTCCAATTTAAATCAAAGTTATTTTCAAGGAACAGGAGCCATTAAGATTAAATTTAGATTTCTCCTTTTTCCAAAAGGAGACCAAAACAAATAAAAAAACCCTGATCAATCAGGTTTTTTTTGTTTTACTCCTTTTCTTTTTTCATTAAATTCCCTGGAAAAATCAGTCTGTCTGTAACATCATCCACTTAATAACCAATAGGTGGATGGTGATTAAGTTTCCTGACCCACCTCACTGCATCATCAGCTCCTACTCTATTACCCTTTGGTCTTGTAGCTGCGTTGGCATTTTGAATTTAGGAAACAGATTTCAAAACGACTTTTACATTTTTATGCATCTGGTGCATCAAAAATAGGGCTGAGCTTGATTCAACACACACCCACGCCAACTTCAAGAGGGGAAAAGGGTTTAAAGGGTTTTTAAAATGAAAACTGAAGCAGCCCAAAGTGAGCCTGGGTGTGGTAATTAGAGTGGGATCAAACCAACTAACAGTGCAGTAGCTGAAGGAGACCTCGTAGACACACACACAGCTGAAGCTATGACTCACACATGTAGTGGTTGTCATGGAAAAGCAAAAATAAACACAATCACACTGTGCAGGAAATACTAGCATGAGTAGAGAGATGTGTCACCACATACGTGTAAAAGCGCATATTTTAGTTTCTCTACTTGTTCACACATGCATGTAACAACTGAAGGTAAACCAGCATGTTTCTAAAAATAGAGGGTGTCTTACCTAATCTTAGCTCAGACATAAACAAAATAAGCCACACCATGTGTGCCACTCCTTAGTGAGACTGTGTTTCTCTTGTAATTACACACACACACTAAAGACACAGCCTGATTCACTACATCTGGGTGGACTCCTTTCAGTCAGGCAACAGAAACTAACCAAACCAAACGTCTGGCTAACCTTGCTCTCACATGAAAAGTCAAATGCAGCAAAGGCACAACGACCAAGAAGACTGTAGCTGAAGACAACTGATGAGAGACTACTGGCTTCATTGTGCTGGCATTTGTTTTTGTCCCTGATGTAAGGTAGGCAACAGTATTTCTGTCTAGTAGATTTATGTGTTAAGAAAAAAAAAATAAAGGGTGAATATGTTCAAATAGCTGAAATTTTCTTCTGGGGTAAAATACTCTTCAAAAGGTACAACAGGCTTTCAAGATGATGTGAGCAGCCACCATATGTCTGTATACATCATCAACAGAGGGTCAAAGTTCATAATGACACAAGTGCTTTCTAAAAACAGTAAATACAGCAAGTAATCTTATCTTTTCTTCCGGGACTGCATCATATAACTTGCAGTAAACTCATTAGGCTAACTCAGTAATGTTGATGGAGGTGTGTTGGAGTATTGCAGGATTACTTCATATTGACAGTGAAGTTGTTGGAGAGAGTTGTTTGCTTACAATTTCCAATGCAGCGAGTTGTTATTACTGTGTTGCAATTATGAAGTGTGTTTCTGTGTGTGTCCAGTCATCAATGTGCACTATGACATTTCTAGTTGGGTTAAGTCTTAATGTTATTGGTAGAGAAAAACATTACAATCAGTCCAAGTGGATGTTTTCCAAGCTGAAAGGCAAACCTCAAAAGAATAAATCCACTGAACATCAGACAGACAGTCGAGCAGCTTTGACAGAGCCAGTTAATAGTTAACTGAAAAGTGGACTGATGTGTGTTCCCAAATACTGAGAACAGGCAACATGGGCTGCAGCATGACCAGCATTTTAATCTGCATGTGTGTGTGTGTGTGTGTGTGTGTGTGTGTGTGTGTGTGTGTGTGTTGGTCTGTGTGTTGGGAGAGAGCAAAAACAAGAGTGCATGTCATATGTACACTCACCCATCTTCCCACCTGTCACTTTTTCAACATACATCTCTGCACAAGGAAGTGGAGGGCCACAGTAGACAGTGACGAGGGTCTTTTCTTACTTCCTGCCCTCGTTCCTTAAGTCTTCCTGGCAGGTGGTCAGAGGCCTTGGTAGTGCTTTTGTCCTGGTAATAAAATATCAGCAGTCTTGAGTGAAAAATGCAATAATTAAGTAATGTTAGATTACATATTTTCAATAAACAATTATTAAAGTAAACAGACATAAATCTTTAATATTGAATAACGGTGACATAAAGTGGGAGGACAACTGGTTGTGCCTGTCCTGTTTTTATAATTGATTGTCCTGTTTTTATTAATGATACTATCTACTGATACTTTACAAGCTACTGTCTTTCTTATAAAGACACACACACACACACACACACACACACACACACTCAAGGCCCAGCCCTCCAGCTCTATTAACATACTCTCATTGTGTAGTTGATAATATTTGAGTGTGAGTTATAGTTACATGAAAAACACTTCTCATGTAAACTACAATTAACTGGATCATGGGCTAGTTACAGTGAGTGTTCACTGTTGGACATGAAGTAAAAAAGACTTGTAATTGGAATTTAAATTGAGTTTTCAGATTAGATATTCTACCTCCTATACTATATTATTTGCGTATGACTTGATATTTTAAATCCTATTGGTTTTCATGTTGGCGTCATTTTCGTACAGGCGTATTTAGACTGCTGAAGCAGAGATGGGTAAATATGTTGAATAGACCAGAGGGCAATAAAAAAAACTTTACCACGATCAATAACAGTGTTGAAATAATTAGAATGTTAAAGTTGGCCTACTTTACTTCAGATAGCAACTTCACATACACGTGAAAAAAAAAGGGTTGAGGCCAAGATTAGTTAGAGTTAGCATAAAACTGAAAGTCGCCTTTCAGACAATGACTCACCTGTGTTGGGTTGCAGCAGGTGGAGTCCAGGCTTTCCGGAAAAAAAACAATCAAAGTCTTTTCAAAGCTTCCTTTATAAAATAGAAAAGGCAAAAATAAGACGGACGATAATAAACGCCACCCCTGATAAATCCCAGCTCTCTCTCTCTTTCTCTGCCTCTCCCTCTTTACAGGTTACTGACCCCAAAAGAAGAAAAAAAAGGGGGTGGACGGGGGTTTAAAGTTTTCTGCAGCAGCTTCTATCAACCCAAACCACTCCCAGCAGAAAACAGAGAAACATTTGGGAGTCTGGACTAATAAAAACAAAGTTAGTGAAAGTTGTGTCCGCGGCTCGTCCTGTGCTCGTCCAGTGTGCGGTCATCCGCGCGCACTACAGGGGCTCGAGTGACGTCAAATAGACTAAGTGGGCACGAGAGCTGTACACCTGAACACACCGGGAGGACGTCATCCCGGCGTGTGTCCTGTTTCATATGTCCACTGGTATTACTGAGTCAACAACAGATACAGTATCCTCCAGCCACCACACACACACACACACACACGTTTGTATTCTAAGTTCCCTTTGCTGACAAGAAACCCCAGTTCCTTCTTGGTGAAGAAAATAAAAGGGAAGCTGGACAGACTGACCTATAAGTCTTCGTTGTGGAGAGAGAAGTAGCACATTACTTGAGACTTGAGATTAGAAGTACACAGATACACCACAGCTCTGCAGGAAGAGGGGTGAAGCCAAAGAGAGCAGAGGTCAGAAGGTCAGAAGCCCCTAAACAAACCAGACAACCACGGCAGGAGGCTCAGGAGATGGGTGGAGGCATGGCACACAGCTGCTGGCTGCTGCTCACACTCTTTCTGAAAGGCAAGTACATGAGCAGAGCAAAGATCACACTTGCACAACTGATTCATGTGATGTTATAATATTAAGTTTGGATGTTTCAATAGAGTTAAATGATTATTCTAACACACATTCTCCTCTTCCCAGGTGTTCTCACTGGTGATTGGTCGGTCCAGCTCCCCTCCAGTCCCATCTGTGCTGTGATTGGTTCTTCAGTCGTTCTCCCTTGTTTCTATGACTACCCCCAGAGCTCTAATGAAACCAGGGGAGAGGGGCAGCTCTCTGCTCAGGTACTTTAATAAAGAAAGCATTGTTGCACTTTTGCAGTATATATCCTGCAGCGGGCTGTAAACAGAACTCTTTCTCTGCTATGGTTCATGCAAGAAAGTATGAGTATGTGGTGTGGTGTAGACAATGGAGCCATGTTAAGATGTAATCCACTACTTTATGGTACATTATCTGTTGTCTAGCAGCTGTCTTTATTGTCTTCTGTAAGGATGGAGGAGGTGCAGAAGAACAAGAGTACAAAGTTCTGTCTGAGATGTGGTGTCTCGGAGACAGCCGGTGTATCACATCAAGGTAAAAGACACAGACACACACACACACACACACACACACACACACAACACTAAAGCAGAGATCAAGTAGACATGGGTATCTAAGTCTGCCTGTTTGTCTAAATCTGTCTGTGTCAGGTACGTCTTCCACAGCGATCATATCTTATTAGATCCATCCTACCAGGACAGAGTGCAGTACCTGGGACAACCAGGAACCAAGAACTGTTCTTTGAGGATTTCTAGTCTGAAACAGTCGGACAGTGGAACCTACGTGTTCTACTTCATCACCAGCCATCCAACACAGAAGATGCCAGAGCAGAGCGGCGTGCAGCTCCTTGTGTCAGGTGAGAAAATTATTCCTACTACTTTTAATTATTTTTAGCACATTATTAGAGAAGCATTTGTATCATACTCTTCCATGATTGAAAAGTATTTCTTTCATTGTTTAAAGTCATTTGTCCTTCCTCTGTGTTGTATCCGTCTGTGTGTCTGTCCCAGTCACTGTCGTCCTGTGTTACATGGCAGTGTTTGTCTGTCTGTCTACTTCACAGAGCATGTCTCTGATTGGTCCGTTACTTCATTGTTATTCTGACAGTCATCTTGTCATAGGTGTACATTCTCTGTTACACGAACTGACCAGTGACTGATCAGTATTAATGTCTGCAAACCAATACTCAAACTTGTACTTTGCTTTCTCTCTATTCTTCTATAACAAAATGGAAAGCGTTGCTGTTTCCTCAGTGCAACCCTCTGTTTGACATTGTGTGCTATTTATGCGAAGCAGAACCGAAACCACTGACCACTGGATGTGAATAAATCAAGCTGACGTTATAGCTGGTTTTAAAATAGAGACCAGTTTCATTTTTCTAACTAATTCCTACACTTTGCTTGTAGTCAAATTACTGTCACAGACAAACACATAAAGACAACCTGTAACTTGTCTTTGCTGTTTGATGTCTGAGCCTTTGCATGAGGGATTAAAACCTGTTGAGAAGATACTGAGGGTTGACTCATTTTGTGGGCAGAGGTGTTGTGAGAAGTGCTATTGTCCTCCTACATAGATGTTGTTAAGTCATTATTGAGAAACATCTGTGGTTAGTCACACAGTGTTCTCTTATTTCTTTCTTGTGCTTGGTAACCAACCTATATAGTACAAAGATGCCTTGTTATTACTGCAGTCAAGAATTCACAGCATTTTGAAAAACGAGAACAATGAGAATAATTATGGGCTTTATTTAGTAGCACAAAGTGTGTTACAAGAATGAAAGAAATGAGAATAAAAGTCAGATTAAAAGTAAAATACATAGATTGAATAAAACAGAATTTACATAATATGAGAAAGAAATTTAAAAAGCTAAAATTGAAGTAAAATGCATAGAATAAAACTGAAGTTTAAAGTGAAACATAAGAAAACTTTTTTATGGAATAGGAAGACATTAAGAATAAAGAAATGCAAAGTGCAAAGCGATAGATTTTAAGTTTTTCTAGCCATCTCATAAGTGTGTAATTTTGCTCTGCTTAAATATAAACAGTTAATGATTGTATAAAGTAGTATTTTAACCTCTTGTGTATTTATTCTCTTTCCTAACCCTTGTTTTCTCCAGACTCCTCCAGTGCAGTTACAGCATTGGCAAGTCCATCCAGTGACATCACTGAAGGTGGATCCTTACGTTTGGCGTGCTGCAGCCCTGCGTCCAGTGCACAGAGCCCTGTGAAATGGTACAAGATGAACACCAGCCGAGAGCACAGTGGACAGCTGTGGAGTATGAGTGAAGTGACGTCTGATGAATCGGGCAGCTACTACTGTCAGATACAGACTGGAGATAAAGTGCAGAACTCAACGATGGTGACCATTGATGTACAGTGTAAGTGAAGCTGAAGCCTGATTTTAATTCATGAAATGGCATGTAAAAAAATGTAGTATTCAAAATGTACTGTCTATCTACAAAGCTTATTCAGTTATTAGTTTGTTCTCGCCAACACTTAAAACACTGACAAAGCATTTCAACATAGAGTGTGTAGAGAAATTGTTTACTGTATGAAAAACCTTCCCCATACAATTTGATAAGTGCTTTTGAATTTGATAATCAGTGTTTTCACTTGAAGAAAGGTGAAACTGATCTCTGACCTACTTCCTGTCCAGACTCTCCTCGAAACACGGCTGTCTCGGTCTCGCCTGCTGGAGAGCTGCAGGCCGAGCTCCCTGTGACTCTGACCTGCAGCAGTGATGCTAACCCACCCGTCCACACTTACACCTGGTACCAGGGGACAGCGTGTCTCCCTACAGTGGACAAAAGCTTCCATCAAGGGAGACGGACTGTGGCTACACCAACAGAAAGAGAGCCGACGTTCAGCAGTGCCAACATCACTGTGGAGGAGTACGGGGAGCACTGCTGTGTGGCACGCAACGCACATGGATCACAGACCCACAGCGTAATGCTCAGAGGTGGGTACATGAGGAGTCATTCATACTGGACATAAAATAGACTCACAGTCAGTGAAAACACATCACTTGCAATTTTGTGATAGTTTTTGATTAAACTCAGGTGACCCAGACACGTTGCCATGGAATCTCAAATGAGAACTATTCATTTATCAGAATTACTATTTGTGGTACAAATTCTGTCATCTGGATACTGTGAATGTTTTAGGCAATAATATTTATTAAACAATCAGTGGAGAGGAGAAGAAGAGAGACAACACAAGTTTAGTGAGAGACATCTCACTTTGGAGGTTATTTTTCTGCCTGGATGTCCTTCATCTCCTCTTGCATGATGATTCTAAGGATTGGAGGTTGTTTGAGTTATGCAGGGTCACATTGTCTCTTTGTTAGACACCATGGAGCCTTCTGCCCTTGTGAGGAGTCTGACTGTCAACACCAAACCATCTCAGACCCTGAAGAATTATTTTTACAGAGAATAACCTGTGACTACACGGACATATGAAAAATTCCCCCACACTACTGATAAATTCAGTTTGGTTTTGTGTTTATAAATGATGTCCATAAAAGAGAAAGCAAAAGTACAGTGTGAATTGTACCACAGAAGAAACCACGTGGTGTCAAGCATGTGATGAGCATCACTGTGCCCCGCCCACCCAGCTGATCCAGGCAGTGCACGAAGAGTGAGAAAATTTCCCACAACATTGTGACCAGTCTGAGATGAAGATGTACTGCCTGCTTCACTGCAGCTGGTGAACACACCCAGTATTAAGTTTAAAATCATCATCATCGTGTACAGCTGTCTGTTCTTTAAATTATTAGTAGGTGATTCAAAATTTGATTAACGCATATAAAAATGTTTCGAATAATTCAAGTGATGTATTGTTACTGACTGTGAGTGTACCAAAGCATGTGTGGGGTGCTGTCATTCAGGCATATTACAAGCAGTCCCTGTAGCACTGTGGATGCAGTTGTTGCATTGTATTGTCATATTTCTCCCAAATAAAACCAAGATGCCCCCAAACATTTATTACATTACATTGAAAGTCCCTTAGATGTCCTATAATGTACTTCATCACCACTTCGCTGCTTTTCTGTCCTCCACAGCAGCGACCTCGTCTGACCTCACAGGACACAGAGCAGTGGTCATTGGAGTGACCATTGCAGTCGTACTGGCCATTGTAGCCATAGTGGCCTTTCTCATGACAAGGTGAGGTCTTTGTTTTTCTTTTAATTTTGTTTTTCAGCACTTCCAGCTTCTTCAGAGTAAGTTTAATCATGTTATTCACATTCTCTGATGTAAAAGTGATGAAGCTTTACAGTGTTTGGGTTACATACATCAGTGTTGTATATTTAAAAAGTCATGTGATTATTCTAATACAAACCTATTTGTAATAAAAAAATTAAATATTAAAGTTTAAAGTGTTTAAAGTGAAAATGTTTGTTGTTGTTTTTGCTGTAGAAAACGGAAATCATCAAGACACCGGTCGTATGTCCTCACTCAGACGACTTCTACAGAGCCTTAAGGACAAGATGAAGACTGTGTGTGTGTGTGTGTGTGTGTAATGTATCTTCCAGACTGTTTTTTAAACATGGCTTTTCTGTTCCTTTAAGTACTGAGGACAGTATCTTCTGTGCCTCTGATTATATTCACACCTCTTGTTGCCACATTAGCTTTAGTATCATCTGCCCCCTCACACTGCTGTACCGCTGCACTGCCGTTCACACTGTTGGAACCCATGACTGAATCCAAGTGCCCATTAGAAAGAGAGGGTCAAGTGCTGTTTTTGACGTCACCTGCTTCATTCAAGCAAACAGAGTGTGACACTGAACCCCTTGATTCACAGATTTCAAAGCACTGAGCTGAGCCATGATGAACTTAGATATGAAAAGTTTAACTGTGTGTGTCACTAAAGTCTCAAACGTCCTTCTGCTCCATTTGTTTATTGGGAATTTTGCAAGAAATCTGTAAGAAGAAATTATATTTATTATAAAAATAAACAGTTCCCTCACTGTAATTATCAAACTGTCATATTTTATTGTTGTGGTTGATAGAAACGTTGCAGCAACAGATGTGTATTTGAATTTCTCCTCAACTCTGAATGAAAACCACTAAGGACATCAATAGTTGTTGCCTGCACTGATTTTTTTTTCCCCTGTAGATATTTTTCCAACATAGCAGAAAGTGCATTACGTACTGTATAAGCAATGTCCAGAAAGAGAAAGCACTGAACATGATGATGATGGCAGAAAAGACAGTCGTAAGGATCCAATTATGTCCTGTTAGCAGCTCTGAGTGGGCGATGTTTGTGTGTTTTTGAGTAAACTCTTCAGCGCGATAAGGCTCGAACAGATACCGACCGGAACATGAGGATGAAAACCAGGAGGACAGTGACTCTGACACCAGGACACTCTGCATTTACAACAAGGACTCCTCATCTCATTAGTCTATTTTTAGAATTCTTGCTTTCGTCCAGTTCTCCAGAATAAAGTGAGATCGGATGTGAAGAGTGTGTATCTCCTGTTTTCAAATACTTAAGTAAACACAGAAGTGCAGTGCTCATCCTCGGATATTTAAGGAGACACTTTAACACATGCACATCAGTTCAAGCTACATTTGCTTCAGAGTAGGTTCATAATTAGTGCACATATTGTAAAGTCTGTGTAGTCATAATACTCACAAAGCATCTATTTTTCTAAATGATCGTGTAGATATTCCTGATTTCTCTCCACTATTCACAACTAATGAAGCCAAAAAAACAGAATAACTAAAAAAATAACTTGTGTTTGTAGATGTCTTTATAGTGAAGTGATACAAAGATTTCTATAACTCTGATTTAATTAAATGCTGTTTTTATGTTAAAAGTCAAACTTGAGTTTGAAATAAGGGAGTTTATTGCAAATATATGTTACAAAAATAGAAACATAATAAGGGTTTCGTGTGCCAGTGTGCCTTACAAAACCAGTTATGACAGCAGCCAGCATATATTCAACTTACTATTAAAAATACTGAATGTTATAAAAGATAAATGTTTGACCACTCATACAAAAAGCGGTGTTAAGATAAATAACGTCAATAACTCTTCAGGGTTGGTAGACTGAAGGTAACAAAGTATTTACAAGTTGATCAGTACAGAGTGTACATGCGTGTTTTAAACTCAGGGGGGCAGCAAATCCTGGTTTAACCACAATGACTCTGGAAACAGGTCTGAGCACCAGCATTCGACCATTAGCTCCACTGGAGGTAACTGGTTTTTACACTGTTCAAAATAAGTATGAATGTTACTTATTTCACAAACAAAATAATATTTGAGGTTAATATAACTTCACCCAGGAGAACTTTTATCAATACTGGACATTGTGTCTAATTAAACTCTTAAACGGCTCCTGTATCCTGAGGGATACAGTCGTCTGACAGGCTGTGACTTCATGATAACATCCAGCATGTGCATCAAAACTGCATCAAAACATACAACACCGGTTGTATGTTTAGTGTTGTTGTTTTGTTTAATATATATTGGAGAGAATTTATTTTAAAATTCTTGTTGAAAAAAAAAACAAACATTTTTTAAATGGTTGATCATTAATATGGAGCCATTAACAGACCACATCCTGGTAAAAGTATAAAACAGGGTTAACTCACAAAATGTTTTTTAGGCCAATATTCAGCGGATATTCAAAAATATAACTAAGTGAAATATTGATTAATCTATATTTTTTCTTAATTGTGTGTTTTGCATTACATAACCACATGTTTTCAAGGAGGCTTTACATTGTTAGTGCATGAAGAAACTAGTGAATTTTTACCCAAAATGGGCAACGATGCATCTCAGGAGACACTTTGATACATTAGAAGATAGCAATCAAGTAATTTTACAAAATATGTGTGTGTACATGCCCATTTAAGGGTTAAATAATAAATATATATTCCCAGTCGGTGTCACAGAAACCATGAAAAGATCAGAGCACGAACACAGGAAAACCACAGACCTTCCTTTGTCAATGTGCTGTCTTCAAAGTATTGTAATGAAAGGCTGTTGTGTCTCTCTGGTTTCTTTCCTCCTGCATGTCACTATTCTGTTGTTGTTGTTGTTGTTGTTGTTGTTGTTGTTGTTGTTTTACCCATTACGTGATTATGACGTTTTCATAATCATGGCTGTCCACCTGAAACATAACAGGACAACATTAGACATTTTGTTAAGTCATTATTAATCTTTTCAAACAGATGTGGCTCTTCCTTCTCACCTGGTTGTCAGCAGCAGAATGACACCTCCGCTTCCTTTAACAATGAAAATAAGAAAAGTTCACACAGAGGTTTTGTAGCTTTAAATTAAACATATTCAACTACTGTTAAATGAGAAGTACTTAACACAACTTACCAAACCCAGATAATCACCACTGTAAGCAACAGCACAATAACCACTTTGACTCCAATACCAACAAGGAGGATCAAACGGTTGACTGTGAGTCAAGGAGGAAAAATTTAATTAAACCAGTTGTGGGGTGTAACATAATGTTAATGGTTGTTAAAGTCTTTGTATTTTGTAAATATTTTTTTCAAAAAGTAATACAATTTTTAGTTACTTGCTGCAAAACTCTAATCTTCAAAATCAGACTGCTTAATATTCATAAGGCTAAACTTGTCCAACTTCTACTCACTGTCTGTTTCTCCCACTCTCAGCATCACCTCTGTGGAGTTATTTGCTCCCAGGCGGTTCCTGGCCTGGCAGAGGTAGAGTCCACTGTGGGACGCCTCCATGGAGGGAATAGACAGTACCGGTCCTGAGTCCACCTGGATCAGGGAGCTGGACAGAGCACCTCTGTACCAGATGTAGTTGTCTGCTGCAGGATTGGCTGCACTGCTGCAGGTCAGATTCACACTGCTGCCCACCGTCAGGAGGCCAGCATGACTCACCCCGACAGACACATTCACTGGAGGATCTGCATAACAAACACAACCACTGTGGGATAGTGTCTATGAACGGAGAAGGAAGTTTTTATTTCTTGTAACTTCACACGCAGACCTGCTGAGGGTCCCTGGGGCCACCAGGGGGCCCCCAAGAGCATTTGATTTATTTATTTCTTTTCTTTTTTTTTTCTATGATTATTTTCTAATGTATATAATGATATAATAAGTATATAATGTATAATTACACATTTACCAATCACAGATTATGTGTGTCATGTGTAAATGTCAGGATTAAAGTTGTTTATTTTGAAGTTTTGGCACATATGTACATAATTATTCAGCTTTATCATTTTTTCTTGAACCATTTTTGTTTTCTTGTTGCAGGTTCCTTTGGTAATTTTATGTTGTCAGTGAAGTATTTATTTATTTAATTTAATTCTTTCTTTTTTATATTTGCATTTATTTTTTTATGTAGGATGGAAACATTACTGTTTATTCAAGTTATTCATTATGGAAACTATTGTTTTAATTGTAGTTGATTATTGCAAAAATCATTTAGCAATTTAAGATATTAAGTTGTTTACAGTAAGTTGTCTGTTGGTTTAGTTTCTTGCTTTTCGGTAGGCACTATGTTCACTGTACCAAACCAACAGTTAAGATTAAAATCATGAACGGATGGAGCATGATATTGGTATAATGTAAGCAAACCAGAAATGACTGTGCAGAATTTCCTCAGAAGCCTTTTACACTCTGTTGTTCCTCATATAGATGACATTTAGTTACTGAGACTATTTTCTGTTTCCTTCCAGCTACAACACTTTGTGATCACAATTAGTTTAACAGGTGAATTTGTAATAACAGCTAATAATAAAACTGATTATTAAATTTACAGTAGGTTTGTAAATAATCAATTGATTATTGTATTATTGTATTATTGATTATTGTATCAGAAATGTACATGTTAAAGCATAAGTGATAAAAAATAAACAAATGTGCTCATTCACCATACACTGAGTGGAGGAATGTAATGAAATGATAACATCTAACACCAGTTGTGCTGAAATGACTTTTACGCATCAATAAAGTCAAACCCTGAATATTACAAAAGAAACATCTTTATTAATGCTACACTCCAAAAAATATAAATATCACAGCTTATCTCAACCAACAATCGCCATCATCATCATCATCATCATCATTATCATCAGTGTACTTACACTGAACATGCAGAGTCACAGGGTCTGATTTCAGTGACTCCTGTCCCTTGACGACACATGAATAACTCCCAGCGTCCTCTGGTCGAGCCTGGAACTCTGGGTCTGTCACTGGACGTCCATCTTTAAACCAGACTGTGCTGGGAACCTGGCAAAATGTTGTACATTGGAGAGTCACCCTGTCTCCTGGTCTCACTCTCTGTGGAGACACTTTGGCTTTCAGCTCTGGACACCAGTCCGGTAAAGACACAGAGATCGTGGTATTAATATGTCTGAAAACATCACATCTGGAGAGTAAATGTAGAATCACTTACCTGTGACGTGCAGATACACAGAAGATTTACTTCGTCGTCCATACTTGTGCGTGTCAAACCAGAAGTAGTAGTGTCCAGTGTCATTTTCCTGCAGGTCACGAATTACCAGGCTGCAGTTGTGCCGCAGGTCGCCGACATATTCAGAACGATTTTGAAAGGAAGAAATGTGTGACAGCTCAACACGTTTCCAGATGCCGTTTCTTAATTCTCCCTTGTGCCATGCAGTCTTTATAACAGTTTCCTCAGGTGGGTAGTTGTACAAGCACCTGAGCTCCACCGATGAACCCCTCACAGCACAGTAATTTGGGTTTTCAAAAGTCACAGACCAAACAGCACCCACAGCTCCTGCTGGGAGAAATAAGCATGTCATGTAATGCATTTAATGGAGTTTAATTGATTTATATGCAGAGTTAAAAGAAGAATCATCACTGGAAATACTTTATATTTTAATATTAGATGCTCCATTTTAGTATCACTTTGCACTGTTCAAACTATTAGGATTTCTTTTCTTTCTTCTGTAGGTTTTCCTGTGTGCCACACCTCAACAGGCTTCACTCACAAGTAAGTAGAGGATTTTTTTTTAGCAAACTAAAGAGTTTCAAAGTATAAAACGGAAAGTTTGAAAAAAAAGTGGCTGGATTGCAAAAATTTGAATTTTGGAAAGTACCTCCATCCTGAGTGTGTCTACTCTTCACCTCATATTTTCACTGTGTTGTGGAAACAGCATTTGAATGTGAGTAAAATAGATAATAACTTGACTCAACTTAAAATAAAAAAGAGATGAAGAAATAAATTCAATACGTAGAAACATTCGTAATTGAATGCACTTACCTAGGCTGATGATCAGAAGCAGCAGCACTGCGATCATCTTCTTCACAGAAACACCAAATGCAAAGTTTTGAAACAGCTTTAAAGTCTTGGGCTCAGATTTGATTGTTTATCAGTGAGTCTGACAGCAACCAGCATGGATCAGAGCGGGAATCAATGAACTACTACTACTTCTGCCAAAACCATTTCAGACACTGCACATCCAAAGAAGTGATGCAGGCGTGCCACTGCACAAGCAACAGTCACTTGAAATAATAGGAGGGATTAGCAGGCCCACCCACACCATCTCCAATGATTCATCACTAATAATCTGACGAAACAGGAAAATGATGAAAAAGATTTTGCAGTAGACAAATAAGTTTAGAGTTCATTAGAAATACCAGATTGTAAATGAGGAACTCGTGGTTGACGCATGACTTCTTCTTTCATTTGCATTCAAGTTTCTTTTCCTTTCTGGTTTGCTCTTTTCCCATCAAACTCAAACGTACTTTAATTTTTTCAATCCGAGAAAATGTGAAGTTATTATCTCCAGAGGATGATGCTCAGACTCCTCCACTAATCCGTAGTTTTTCTACTGTCCACCAACAAGCTTTCTGTTTTCAATGAAAATTTCTGACTTCTGATCCCACAATGTTGCATCTTCATGACTTTGATGATTTTCTCACTTTTCCTTTAGCACCAACATGAGCTTGGAATTTCACTGCCTCAGTAACTGGCATGATGAGATGTAGGGCTGGGCGATATGGAAAATATTATCACGATAATTTTTCCTGTATTGATTGATATCGATATTTATCTCGATATATAATTTGATATTGCTGTGAGCTTGAAAAGTATCCTGATAAAGTCTGACACCTAAAGAAACCAAATGATTCATTAGATGAACTTAGAACAGTTTATTAATATGAAATTAGGTAATGTAATGTAAAGAACTGTGCAAACAGTTTGAAATAACGCTGGAAAAATGCAGACATTTTTTGCTTTTTTTATACCTATATAGCCAGTTTGGGCTACATGTTTGGGAAGTGGTAGCTCTAGCTTTGTAAACAACTAATTAAAACAGCCTAAAATGGACACCCTGTATATGCAGTTAACGTGTTTATTAAACACTTTCAACAAAACAAAAAATTATGACAGTCAGTTTGTTTGAGGTAAACTTTGTGAGGTCTGTGAGGTGGTTTGTCACAAGCCGGACGACGTGTTGAGTTTTCACTCTTGTACTGCTGGACATAAACTTAGTGCATGTACTGCTACATATTAAGAAATTATATTGCCCAAGTTAATCAGTTTAACACCGCAGAGTGTTTAGCAAACAGTAGCATTTAAATACACCGCACAATAACCTGAAAACAACTGTAAATACCACAAACAGAAATATCTTTAACAACAGCACGTTAGCTGAAGTGCTGCAGAATCCCGGACTAATGTGTCCCTCGCGTTAATATTTCAATGCTGTAGCGGCAGTAGAGGAATGTCTTGTTGGATTCAAACATAGACTGGATTCAAAGCTCCCTTCAAGCGCGCGCACGTTCGCAGCTCACTGTGGCTCCACGCCGCTCTCGTGCATCAAACCAAAGTTCTAATAAAAGTACTGTTGGTCTGACGCCACTTCCTTCAACTTCACCTTACCTCCTCACAAACATTGCAAAGTGGGCGTGTCCTATGACGAGTATCCCCAACACTGCAGAATGACCGACTGCTGTCTGTTAACGTCTGCTGCGTGACGCGCCGTTTGGATCTATTCATGTTACCCATATCGAGTAAAAATTACCAACGTTACCATAGTAAATACTCAAGGCCCCACTAATTATATTGGGGGTAATAACTTATATTCCAGTGCAAAAACCAAATACCTGCAAAACTATTTATATTCCTGTTGCTTATAGCTTCAGTTGTAAGTGAGCTGAGAGAACCAATTAGAAATTGAATGAGCTAATTTAAGACCATTAAACCTGCTAAACAACATAGCTGTCAAACATCAGGATGTTAAAATTGTTACTGTGATCTTCATGTTAACTCACAGAGCTCCCAACAGTGATCCTCCTCTTTCATTGTCTCAATCCTTAACAATAAGCACTTCAATTAACCAGCACAGTGTAAGGAGTGAAAGTACACAGTGAAAAGTGATCCAACCTCACCTGCTTGTGTGAGAGTAAAATGCCATGACCCAGGTATTTAAGTCTTATTTTAGAAGCAGATGTCTGGGGATATAAGGTGACTGGGGGATGAATGTGGGGGAGCTTTAACAGATTTGTGTGTAGAAGAGAGAAAATGAAAGTAACAGATGTAGCGTTATCAAGATTGATAATTATAAAATTTGTCTCGTTAAAGGGGCACCACCGACCATTTAAGATAAATACAATAATTCCAATAATTTCATCAGTCATAAGTTTGAAGGATATGAAGTTCTTCAGATCATTAAACGTTCGAAGTCAGACAAAAGAAATACTTCGGCAACGACATGTGAATTTTATGATATTTATTGAATAATAGTGAAATCTAATTAAAGGAGCTGAAA
>OOFC01028843.1:0-17279 GCA_900323345.1 Pseudochromis fuscus | reverse complement strand
GCCTCTGGAGGCTACAGCCAGCCAGTCTGTCAGCAGGCCTACTTTACTGGTTAATGGAGCTGCCACATCAGGCCGAGTGTCACAGCCTAACAAGATACTGATTACTAACTTCTAGGAAATTCTCTCATGTGACCAGAGGGCACAGAAATGGTGTCTGCCAGTGAACATGACAGATGACAGAGCAGGCGGCGGGAATAGTTGACACAAAGCAGAACATTTGTTTTTTGTAATTTCGTTTTTTTCTTTTTCAAGTTTTTTTAATATGCTCAACATTTGTGGAATGTGGGTTATATTTCATTCTGAGAGGCAAATAATAATAATATTCAAATAATTGATAACTTTCTTTCTTATACTGTAATTCTTCTTCTGAATTCAAGTTTTATTTTCTATTTGGAGCATCACAAACTTCACTTCGACACTTTCCACTTAATGCGTTAAAACGTGCTAATTAAAATTGTAATGCCTCCTCTGGCATGCAGAATTTAACATGAAAGATGACAATTTGTTCCAGTAATCACTATTTTTTGTTACACCATCCAAGTCGTTGACTCTCTCCGAGTTTGGACATGTACATGAGTGTGAGATGCACAGAACTCAGGCAGGGAGTAAGGCTGTTTCAAGCACCTCTACTTATTTACACTTGTTTCCACTGAATTTTGGATAATTAAAAGGCTCCATGGTTTATCTGTGCTTTAGTTAATTGGCCACACAGTTTACAGTGAATTTCATTAGTGGAGGAAAACACTTGGGTTGGGGTTGATGTTGGGGTGGTGGTGGGGAGGCTTGAAGGAAGGAGGTGATTAAGAGCGAGTGAGTGTGTGTGTGTGTGTGTGTGTGTGTGTGTGTGTGTGTGTGTGTGTGTTTTGGGGGAGAAGGTGTTGTAGTATTTTTGCTGTAAAAAATCACAAGAAGCAATTCAAAGTGCCACCAGCATGTTTTAACCCAGTTTTATATTACATAAACATACAGAAATAAACATGGTAATTCTCTAAGTAATCTGTCTTACTTCCCTTTCAAATAAATAAAGGTGTGCTAAAGTGGGATAAATTCTCCAAACAGCACTGTGCTTATTCAGAAACAAAAAACCAAGGGTTTAAACTCAGCAGCCTGCTAAATAGAACAATTGTTTCACTAACAGCCATTTATTTGACCTTAAGTGCCGGGTGCCGATACAGGAGATTGTAGCACCTGTACACAAAGTAGCCTGAAGCCAACAGAGTCTCCAACTGTTGCTGCTTGACAAGGGCCATCCATAAACACATTGTAGTGAACCTCTTCCCTTGAAGTGTGAACTAAATCAGGCCGAATGCTCAGAGAACAACAAGAAGGTGGTACCTGCAATGCATCTGTCGATTTCTAAGCCACAAAGGTGGTTTTAGAGGCGAGCCCCGGGGCTGGGAGCGTGTGCCTGGGCTGACCCTGTGTGGGAGAAGCTGTGTGAGCCGGTTGGAGACACGGACACTGCAAGGTGTGTTGGCTCTGATCCTGGGACACAAGGGCCCATATTTACCACAAAGTACTACAGCAGATATGTATTACTGCTGGTTCTCAGCAACCATGGGAGGCATCAATAAGATAGAAATCTAAATGATGTCAGAGTGATTAAGTACTGTACTTACCTACAGGAAGAGAGTATCCGGTTTTCTAAAGTCTGACTCAGATAGATATCTAAATTCATCTGTATGACAATGCTGTCAAACACTCACCTAACATAAGATCTGATTATCTAAACTTCTAGATAAAATATGACTATTTAAAAAATAAAAAATAAAGACATGCCCATGAGTAATTATAGTTTCAAGCCAATAAGCTCCATCCACTCAGCCTTGTAGAAAATAGTTCAGTTACCACTTGGAATTATACTGGGGGAAATCCTGGTCACAGAAACACACTAACCCACAGACAAAATGAAAATTACTTGGGATAACATATTAACAGCAGTAAACTCGGGCATCAAATATACTTTAAAAGATTTCCAAAAATAACACAGTGGACTGTGTACAGATGTTGTAGATGACAGAAAAACATCACAATCACAATGTTTATCTTTGTTGTCAACAGGTGATTGTTGCCACTATCTTAAAATTAAGACTCACTAAATTAACATAACTCGCTGACAATGACCCCTCTCAATTCAGCTCTTTGTCACTCAATGTGACTAAAGTCTCAGTCCTAACTGGACACACAAATTTTGGAATTGTGTACCTCCAGTATCTTTTAAGGTCTGTGGGAGTTGTAGAGATTGCAGAGGTAAAATAAAACAAAAAACACACAGGGGCATCCTCCTTGTGGGTGCTGTGCAAAAAAACGCATGTCGGACCTGCAGACGCAAGTGTGCTGTGCTCCCTCCACAAACGTAGGAAGCCGTAGAATTTGTCGATCATGATCAACATCCTCTGTACACGCTTACGGGCTCGACATTTTGCAAGGTGCACTTGTGTGGTCCATGAGTTTGTTGGCATTTTTTTCCACATAGACATCCCATTGCAAGGAGTGCAGCCGGTTGGGACTGAGGTTTATGTTGGAGAGAATGACACGCATTGACTCTGGCATTTGGGAAATAAAAAATTAAGACTAAATAACATTGTGCTGGGTTGAGATCCTGAGTACAGCACTGGGAGATGTATTGAACATATCCAGGCAATCATCAAGGTTCAGTCCGCTCTCTCATAATCCTCATCAAGCCACCTCTACACTACATCAATATTCTAGTATGCAGAGTCCCACGCCACTCTATTCTATCATATCCAGCAGCAGACGTGTGTGTGTGTGTGTGTGTGTGTGTGATAGCAATAGCCTCTCTGGTGAAATAAGGCTCTCTGGGGGCTTGTGCCTCAACTCTACAACCTTTGTGGGCTCCCATTACTTGTGACAGATAGAGATCACTAAACTGCTGAACAAACACCCCATTCAGTCATTTGCATACATTACAGTAATGGAAAGAGAAAAATGTATCAATAAGGCAAATGAAGTGCTTCCACTAAGCTCTTCTCTCTTTCTTTCCTGGGTGAATTCCTACTCCTATGATATATTGGAATAATTTCCTCTGAGTAGAGAGCGCGTTATGTGACTGATAGAGATGAAAGATTATAACATGGAAATTTACCCAAACCTTCTGAAGCCTAAACAAATTAGGAACACTAATCATGGATGGTGGGGGGGAAAAAAAACACAAAAAACCCAACCAAGAAAAAAGAAACATAATTTATTGTTGAAGGTTTAATTAAAACTACGCTGCTTTGGGGCACATACTACATTTAAAATACCTCGCAGTGACCGAGGCCGTGTGAAATTAATCTCAGGGAAAACTGACACGAGTCACACTGAAACTGTGGCACATGTACTCACCTACACATGAACTGTAAATTACTCTCTCCCCCTTTCGCTGCCTCTTTTTCTAACACACACAAATGCAGACTGACTAATTCATCCCAGTGCCCAACAGTCAAGACAACAGAGCTTCACGTAACTTTTTCAGGGTTGCTCAAGCATCAAATGCATGACTTTTAGCTGTTGTTGTTCTTCCATCTGTCATGCTTCAAGAAACCAACATCCTCTTTTTTTTTTTGTTTTAAATCCCAGGATAAAGTTTAAAAAGGTATGTTTGCCTTGACTCTGCTACTTTACGTGCGCCAGAGGAAATGTCAACCCAAAATATACAGCAGTGTATTTCACGCTGTCATTGTTCCAACACTTAGCTGTGCAACACAGATTAGAGTGCTACCTAAACTCATTGCAAACACTGGTACTAAAAACCTCAGCAAATCAAGCAGTCTCCACTTTCTATCTCTTGATCTCTCTGTTTGCTCCATGTGTATGTGGTTTTATTCCATCATCATGCTCGCTTGCAGAAGAAGGAAAGAAAAAAAAAAAAAAAACAGCCCAACATCTGAGAGCTTCTGAGGTTTAAAGTGGTAGAAAAATTGGACTTGGTGACAAACTTCAGAGAAGTGGGCGAAATTAACACACACACACACACACAAATGTCCTAATGTAGCAAATAAACCCACACCGGCGCAGTTCTCTAAATGCATTGAGCAAAATGTGATTGCATACTTCTAGTGTCTTGTTATTATGTACTGACAAAACAACTCGGAAGGTAAAAAAAAACTAAACAAACATGCTTTTTGTATTAAATGTGACAAAAAAAACTGTACCAAATACAAAACCCACTACTACACTGGAGAACAATGGTACAATTTTCCCGACATCTTGCTATTATGATTGGAATATTACTAATTTTATCACTTTATGTTACACCGGAGATAAAATACAGATCAAAGACTCCAGAGAGCAAACCGGGAGAATAAACAAGCATGGGGCTTTTCATCGTTTGACACATCCTTTATGCCTCGATCTGTCGGCATCTCAAAAAACAGTGCGGAGCAAATTGTGATTAAAGAATGTGTGTACAACATGGGGGAGGGAACTACTGTAACATTAACCATTATGAAAAAAAGTGGAACACAACACAGATGGAGGATGAAATATATATGATTATCAGAGCTTTCCTACTGGTGCCTACTTTAAATAAGGCAAGAGCCAAAACAGATCTTATTAAGCCTCCTTGCTGGCACCAAAACTCAGATCAGGTGAGATGTGGAGAGGAGAAGAGGAGGAAAGAGAGAAGGAAGTGGGGTGTTTCAGGTCATGGCCGGCCAGCTTCACTCTGCCTCTCTCTGGGGAGGAACTCCAGACAGTGAAGGAGAGCCATACTGCAGTATATCTACACTTCTCCATTTCCTCTCACTCAAGCTTCTGGTTCTCGAAGGAGCCTGGAAATCGATATTGACATTGGGGGGCAGAGCAGCTTTCTTGCCTGCCGGCTCTGCTTCCGAGCTGCCGCCAGGGAGGTCTCTGTCTCAGTTTTTTTTAATTATACAAATTTAAATGCCCCTTCTTTGACTGGGAGCAGATTGTTAATGCGTTAGGAGGCCATTACTCTTATACCACACAATGTGCAAACTCAGCCTATATAAATCTCAGATAAAGGGAAGCAAAAATCAGGTTAAATGCTTTCTCATGTGTGAGCACCTACCATATGGAAACACCTACTCACTTTTTAAATTACTCTAGAGTAAATCTTTCTTCTTTTGGAAAAGTTACAAACAAAGAAGATCCTGCTGACTGCTTCAGTGTTTTTTTTTTCCTTTTTTTTATATCATGAAAGACACCTTAGCCTCAGGGTATTGACAACAGACTTGATTTTCACCATTGATCAAACCTATACAGTGAGGACCTTTCTTCTTAGAAAGGGCATCCAAGAAAGTGCAGAGACACGGCTAATTCAATTTGGGAGCAGAAATGCCTGGGTTTAAGTGAAACACTCTGTTATCAAAACAGGAGAGGTGCCATGAGAAAAGATAGCGCACGGATGGTTGTGCGGAGAGGCTTGTGGCCGGTCAGGAGATGAAATCAGGGATAGGCGATAAAGTTGGTGTGAGGGGCTGGAGCCCCTATTAGAGTCCCCCAGGGGACAGGCAGTGGTGGCAGAGTGCAGTAAAAATAGCCACGGGCATGATTTCACTCTTGGGACCCAGGGAGGAGTGAAGAGGGAGATCTGATCAACATCTCACAGCAAGGCAGCCAGATCCATTCCCCAAGTTCCCTAGGGTGCCACCTATCACACCAAGTGACTTAAACTGCTTACTACTGCCAGCCAGAACACAAACAGCACACACCTTTGCCACTGCTGTCGACAAAATGGGACAAAGAATGTTCCCACACACTTCGATGTATACGCTGCAAACACGTGCATGGTGTCGAAATGACCACACTTCAAAGGATATCGACATCTTTTCCACAAACTTATCTTGCTGGTCGTCTTTTTTGGGGAAGTTTTCGATGTCATTCTCAAGCCTCTGAATGTGACGTTCCATGGTGGTCAAACTGCTCTTCAGGATCTCAGCCGACACTGTGGAAAAAAGGACAACAGCACAAAGAGATACCATCAACTGATTAGCACCAACAGCGGGACATATACTGTGTTTACGAACAACCGAGCGAGTGTGCATGTTGTGACACACTGACTTCTGCACCATCCATTACTGTATGGCCTAAAAAGTAAGCATTGAGTAAATGTGTGTGTACAGTGTCTGTTTGTGTGTGTGTGTGTCTGCAGTGGCTCATTAATCAGTCTGTAATCACTGTTTGCAGAGTTGCTGTGGAATCCACAGTATTCAGATCAGGCCTTTCAAGTACAGACTTCAAACAGGAAGCAGCGTCTTAGGGGATCAGGCGGGACAGGAGCATGGATGCAGTGCCATGTTTAGGTTGCTGTTAAGGGTTTAGTTTTATTGACGCACTTGCACACTCTTGCACACACACATATACACACACGAGTAATGCTATAAAATTACTACTAACATTAATAGAAAAGAAGAAAAAAAAACACAAAGTGAGCCAGTAAAACATACACCTTGATCTCTTTTAAGATCAATGCTCATGTCCTTAATATCTGAATTGCAGACATATATTCTCTATAATTTCAAAGGCTTTGTCAATTCACTGCAATATTGCCTGTAATGACTAAAAAGGGTGACTTGATTCGAGGTCTTTCTGTTTATTTTGAATACAAATTGGTTTGATATTCTTTTACAACCGAGGTCTTTGACCTCTGAGGCACAAATAGGCAAAAACATGAAAGTACTTGAGCTCATTGTGGAGCCTCATAAACGTTTTTTTGTTTAGTTTTTTTTTTTTTGTTAATCCACATTTTCAAAGCCAATATTGTTCTATGTTGAGAAAAGGAACATTTACACAGCTGTAACAAGAACTGGGGCTGATAGTGAAGGTGAGAGAAAAATGAAAAAGATAAACGACTGCACTCTGACTCCCAACTGCAAATACATTTAAATAGACAGGATTTCAAACTCAATCAGTTTTCCGGCTGAGAAGACGTGCAGACTGACTCATCCATCAGAGGAACAGCTGGGTGAAAGTTCACGGGGTCAACGAAATAAGTGTTATTATTCTGACTATTTGAGGCTGTGTGAGTCAGGAGCTACATTTATTTGAAACTCAATGGTTGGACCTGTAACAACAGAAGAGGTCACGGGGTCGAGTAACCTCCAAGATTTTTTCTCTTGAGAGTGTTAACGTGCACAACAAATTTTATCCAAGTCCAGCCTTGATTTTTTTTTTTTTTTCTTTTTACCATGTTGGTTAAAGACAAACAGAAAAGCAAAAGGAAGGATAAAGGCAATTATACAACAACTGTCTGGGCAAAAATGAAACAAGCAAAATCCAGTACCCACTAGGGCTGTCAAAAAAATTAAGTTAGCACTCATTTTGAATGGCCCAAAATTTGTTTGGATCAATTCTCAACACCCACCCCTGCTGAAAGTCTCAATAATCACCTTTAATGAACACACAGGGAGACCATCACTGACACTTCCTTCTCTGCTGCACATTTTGAGATCATTGCAAACTCGCAGTGAAGACTCAAACCAGTGTGCTCGTCATAACCATGGATCTCCACAGCTCCACACAGATGAGAAATGCGACCGTGGACACTGTTCTACACTCTTGTAACATGCACGACTTTTGACACTAAATAAACACCATAGAAACTACTTCAGATGGCTCTTATAGAGAGTGTAGTCTATATTTCTATCAGTTCATTAGAGTTCCCGTATGAACTTTTCACCCTACATTTGAACAAATAGTCTGATAAAATGACTCCTATCCATTGATATGTGGCAGTTATGAGTGAGCTTGTTTTGAAATGTCTATGAAATTAGAGTGATTCAATAAATAATGAATGCTGGGCTTTTAACCAATCATCAGTATTTTGTATCATTCACACACAACAATTAACACATTTCACTTCACAGTTAGTCATTATGGTTTGTTTCATGCATTGACTGAATACTAAAATAGGCAGCAGTAAGGACAAGTTTTACTATTTAACCCTCAACACAACAGGATCGGCAAGGTTAGTCCATCCACTTGACTGTAGCTGAAATGCGAAGGAAGTGAGAAATTGGGTAAAAGAGAAGTTGTCATCAGATGTGGCCTCGGTGACATGAAGGTCAACCTCGTCTTGCTTTACATCAGTTTTCACAGCTTACATTTGTGCTCTGTCTTATTTTATGACAATAAGATTGGATGGCAGCGTTGTGGACCGCGTGCACCCGCACCGCACTCAAACAACCTCCAACACAAAAACAAAAGGTATCTAAGGTGCATTCCCACAAGACCCCACACATACACGATCGCTGATACACACAAACTGCCTGGTGCGATCAGAGTAGAAGCAATACAATAAGAGTGCGGGGTGAGGTCACTGTCATTATTAGACATTTCAGCTAGCTAGCCGGGTAGACAGACTGGGAGATTCGCAATCCCTCCTCCTCAATTCTCGCCGAGCTGACTCCTGGGAATGACAGTGAGAAAACCACACTATCACATAGCCCGTTTCTCCACTGATAGGGCCTCTGAGATCCACATGCTCTTGTCACTATGATCTCAGCCTCACTAATGGTGAAAAAGGAAAGTGAAGAGTGGGAGCGGTGGACAGATGAGGAAAGAGAAAAAAACAATTACATTCACATCAAGCCAGGGGAAGGTCTTTGTCATTTATTGCGGCTTATGACGGTTGCTTGAGGCTTGAGTGATAGTATTGGATAATGATTTGGCTGAAACACTGATTATAGTAACCGCAGTAGCCAAGAAATGGGGGCTCATGGTGTTTCAGGGGAGCTGTTTACAGGATCAGAGTGAAGCCATGGGACTATAGTACAGACTATTGTTTACATGGGAATAGCTCACCGCTGAGACAAACTGACACACATAAATACAGGAGATGCACCATATTTAATATTTCAGGCTGAAAAAAAAAAAGCTTTAAAAATATATATATATATATATATAGATGGTATGGGCCGACTTATGCTTTTCAGAAATGCATGTACATTAATATTACTACCCTTCTTTGCTCTAATAATCAAGTGTCTGCTGAATCTAGCACAGATTCTTTTGGGATATCATTAGTAAAATTACCACAAAAATAACACTGTTATTTTCAGGGGACAAAACATAGCAGCACTGGTATCTTCTGAATACACTTTCCAAGTGGATCAGAGGAGAAACAGAGGAGACTGAGGGGGTTGTACATTCCAGTGATAGCTGTAGGGAAGACCTGCAAGTGTTATATATATTTTAAAAACAGTAGAAATAACTGCAGAGGCTCAGTGATGTATGAGGGACAGGAAAGAGTACGGAAAAGACAAAAGAAAGACAAGAATCTATCGTATTTGTATAGCACAGAAAGAGAGAGAAAAAAAACTTTGGTCAGCCTCCTTCATTTATTGATATAGGCTCAGTAATATTGGCCGCTGATGCATTTCTCATCCCTAAGAACAAAAGACAGATGAAACATATTTCATTAAGCTTTGCCCCGTTTCTTTCAAATAAACTGCCAGGGAAAAATACTGTGTGGCTCACAACACCAAATCAACCGCTATAATGTGAAGATGTCAACTTTCCACTCAGTCATTTGTAGAAGGGGGGCAATTTTCATTTTGATTTATAGACAAATAATACCAATCTTTCAACCAGTGCTCTTGCAATGCCGCCAAAGGTTACAAAGGAAATTGAGATTTATTTTGAACGTTGCTGCCAATGTAGCATAAAAGATCAAGTTTTAAATAATCTACACACTTGTGAAAACAAAGACAAATGCAACATAAAACCAAAAGAGAAGGTCATTTATAAATGCATTTATCACCTCAGACAAGTAAGTGTATATTTTGTGGGTGTGTGTCAAAGGAAGAAAGACAGAAAAACAAAGAAAACACGTATAACCACAGAAAGCAGAAATATACATATTATATAAAGTATATTTTTGTAGAAATCATGTTTCAAACTGAACTGAACTTTTGATATGAAAATACAGTTAAAATATTCAGGGACCCCACTCTCCTTTCAAGAAATAATTTCCCAGAAAATTATTAGGACATGAAAACCACGACCTGGACAGATGAGTTTCAGTGTGTGGAAGTTGCCTTTAAAACTTTAAGGCTCTGTAGAGACTGTTCGTATCCATCATTAGAAGCATCAGGAGGCATCTCATCACCCCAAATACATTCTGCAGCAAAACATCAAATCTAAACAGACAGAGTCAAGAACTATCTTCACACACAAGAGGTCACATGGAGTATTGATTTGATGTATTGTCCTATGCATATGTTCATGGCACTATTTTGGAAAACTTTACTTTTAATATCGAAAGTATTTGTGCAGCATGCTCTCACCTAAATCCCTATTTCTTGTAAATCATATTGACCATTGTATTATTAATATATGTAGTCTGACTTCACCTGACAAACACCTGAATTCTAGCTATTTAAACAGTGATCAATTGTGTGTATTGATCCACTTGTGTTTGTAAAAGTCTGTTTAAAACATAAAACTATTTTATGAAAACTATTTTCTACATCCAGACAACAACCCAGACCAGACTGTATAAACACTTTTTTTTTCTCCTTCTTTCAGATGTGTGAAACCTTGATGTTATTCATGACCAGGTCTTGGTACTGGACCTCATCCATTGTTGTCTGAATAGATTTTTCTTCATGAATAAACAACATTTTTACAAAGCTGAAAATAGGTTTCCAACAGGGTTGAGGCTTTAACTGGAATATCTTAAGACAATTTCCCAGCAAGAAGTTCAACAAAAATCTGTCACTTAATATGGTCATTTAATTTTCCCTCAACTGTCTCCTTAATGAAAATCATTGCTACATTTATTTTATGGATTAAACTGTTCACAACAGAAACCTCCAGGTGTGCATTGACCATGTACTGGCAGTGTTAGCTAGCTAGCCAAGTTACTGTTATTGGTATGGTCAATAAGGATGATAAACTTGCTACATTGTTTTGGAAGTGAACAGTGAGCCATGCTTTGTAGTTTAGTCACAAGTAAAACAAAGTAGCAAGTTTATCATCCTTACCAAACATGTATTATTAATGTTAGCTAGCTAGCCAATTTGCTATGATTATGTGTTATTTAAACAGCTACTGTTAATGCTAGCTGAAAAAAATGTATGACACTAAATTTAATGATTAACGTGTTAAACATCAACACTCACTAATTTCAGCATTTAAATCCACAAATCATCCTTTTTGCTTTCTAGCCTGGTTGTATTTCCCAAATTTTAATATTATTTTGAATGTTTTTTTGTTTGTTTTACTTATCCATAGAGATCTACCATCTTACTCTCAGCAAATGACAGTAAGTAATTATTTTTCCAGAGTAGCACAGTGGTTTTAATGGTGTTTTACTATTCCTCTCAATTTCCAGAAAATTTCCAGGACCCAGTTGTAAAAAGTAATCTTGATCAAAATAATGTGGTTTTGGAAACTTATCCAGGATCAGGTAATCCAGCTTGCTTTTTTTTTTCTTTCTGGTTTCTCAAAGCAAAGTTGGATTGAATCACCTTGATCTAAATCCAAACTTTAAGATTATCAAATCTGGATTAGCTATGCTCAGAAAGACATGACAATATGGTAATTACTGTTTTAGCACTTCATATGTTAAAGGTCTATTATTTTAGCTCTGCTGTGTTATCTTCCCCTCAAGCCTTCCCTCACAACAAGACCATATATAAAGAGAAGATGACCTTCAAGGATCTCTACACATGATCAGATCCACATGATGTCTGCTTAGGGGCATATTCATCACATCAGGATAAAATTGGCTATTGATCAGCACAATGATACCAAGACAATGATGAATCATACTCCCGCTTAAGAACATTTTGTAAAAATTAGACTTTTTTTTCTTCTAATACGCCACCTTCTTTAAAATGACACAGAATTATGATTTTTCTTCAATAAAACTATGCTTTGCCTTTTTTCTTAGCTGTTGGTGGCACCTGAAAGTGAATAAGAGATGAAGTGGGAGGCGGTCTATTGTACAGCAGAGGAAAGAGACAAGAGGATAAACACAACTCTATGTGTTCCCCTTTCAGCAGGAATCAAAGCAGCTCAAGTTGCAGCAGTGAAAGTGATATTGTTGCTGTGACAAAGCAGTCACATTGTTCTTTCTGATTACCTTGGATCATGTGATGTTAAAAACAGCAGGCAGGAGAAAGTAGAAAATGAAGAAATTTAACAGACAGCATAAACAAAAGAGTTGGAGAAAACCTCATGACACAACATTAACTGTAAACATTATGGTGCAGTATTGTTGTTGTCTTTTTTTTAGTTTAATTTTTTTTATTTTTAGCTATCAGGCAACAAGCAAACACTACCCTCGGTTTGATTTCTCATGCTCTTTTAGAAAAAAAATAGTTCTGGCGTAATTTATTTATCAACATGTAAATAATTAAACACACTAGTTATGCTGAATTATTTATAATTACACACATATGGAAGAAAAATAAATATGACGTGATACTAGAAAATATGTAGACACTGTCATTGGTAGACAATGCAATTATTTTACTAAGGGGACACACACCCACACTGTGCACAAACAATCACAACTCTAATTTCCCGTCAACGTTGCAGTAATTGCGTGCACATAAAAGGCTAAATCCTTTTCGCTTTTGCTCTATTTCCTCTTTTAATTTGCATTTTGCTTAAACCCTTCATGTAGCAGAACTGTTACCGTAATGAAGGATTTGTTTGTTTGTCTGATTAGAACTGATGACCCCCCGAAGAGTAAAAACCATACAGTTAAAATATGGAATAGTTAATCTGGAAATCTCTGGTGTAGCAGTAGCAGTGATCACAAACTAAAGTCTTTTTTAAATAATATGAAATAACAAGTCAGTACAATGCAGATTCTAACAGATTCAAGGGACAAACTATAAATATAAACATATATAATTCAGTGTCACGCTGATAGAAAACCTGAAAGATGTCACATGATTTTATACAACAATACACATTCATTACTTACAGCACATTAGCAGTGCTACTATATTAATTACTTTACCATGAGTTATTACAGCTCTAGTACACTGCATTACAGCACTGGCAGCTATAAAACCCATGCTAGAAAAAAAACTTGTATTTCGCAGCATCAGGTCATCTAATATTCTAAAACTACAGGATCTATAATAGAAAACAAGGGAGCATTAACCCAAGAAGAATAAAACATGGCACAAGAACCACATACTTTTTTAAAATTACAATATTTGAATGGAAGTATGGGCTGGAGCCAAGGAGCAAAAGTACAACGAAACACCAAAAAGCACACACACACTTTACTGTACCTCATACTCTAGGAGGAGGGCTTGTTTACAATGGGGGTCATGTCTGTGAGACTTTATTGCTTTTGGCAGCCATCAGAGCTACAGCCCAGTGCCAGATCTCTGGAGGAATTACAAATGGAGTCAATTACAATATATTTTGATGCATGGGAAAGTTTAGACATTGACCTGGGGTGATGACAATTCCCCGGGAAGTGCTGAGGAAATCAGTCAGGGTGATGTGCTGGTGCTATATGTGAGTCTCTGCCCTTTGCAATAAAAAGAATAAGAAACTCACTGGGGCACAGTGGTTTACCTCGTCTCTCCTGACTTCCTACCACCTGAATGCATGTCATGCATGTCATGCACTTACTTGAAGATGGCCATTGATGTTTTCAATACTTTCTTTTTTTTGTGAAATGCTTATGATACGTCTCTGGTGCCACGGAAACAAGAAAAAATTATGAGTTTGGAGTGTTCAACTCTATGGATGCAGAGCCTGATTTTTAGGCGAGGTGCATGTAAGACACCAATGGGAGATGAACGACCATAGCCTGAGGAGCCAAGTGAGTGTTGTCTGTTACACGCATGTTTGTCCCAGTGTCAGGCCGGCTGGGGTTGTTGAAATGAGTGAGCTGTTGAGTGAAATGGCTAAAAGCTACAGGACATTTCCTGGAAAAAAAAAAAAAAAAGAAAAAGAAAAAGTCTCAGCTCTGTCCTCATCAAGGTAAATCAACACACTTTTTATCTCCAGTAGTCTCTTCGTAAGAAGCATACATGATGGTACAACTACTAATTAATTACACTTGACTAATGATCACTAAGAGCCTAAATGACCCATTAAAATGCATATATTTTACAATTGATTGATTATCTTAATGCCAGTCTTGCAGACATCAGCTGGCTCACTGAAGAATAATTTACAAACACATTCAATTTCCAGATCGTGATAAAAACAAATAACTGACTCATAGACTACAGACTACAATCAGAGCAACAAGGAGATTGTGGACATGGCTGTATCATTGTAGTGGACAGGTAGGATGCTCAGTGATGAGGGTGAGGCAAGTAGAATAACCTGCGGAGGCTGACTCATGACTCTAATATTATTCACTACTTCAAAGTTGCTCTATATCACAGAGACGAGGAAATTTCACCTCTGAGGGACGAACATCATCTGATGTCAAATTGTTTTATTAATGATTAAGTTTTGCACTATTTGCTATGACAGCATCTGGAAACCCTGCCACACACACACGCACTTACTAAACTCTGTATGGACTCACAGAAACACTAATCAACATGACCAATTAATTCAGATACACTTTGCATTCCCATTTTAAAAATCAGTTTAAGTGTGATTGTTCTGAAAGATTTCAACCCAAACAGCTTTTTCTCCATCTTCATTCATGTGTTAAATACTTTCTAAATAATATTATCATAGCCAAAGACAGAGAGTTAAATGTTATCTACTAAATTTCTGAAAGGCAACACGAACTGCATCAGCAGAATAGCAAATAAAGGGATTCAGATGAAAAGAAGCAAAAAGAAAGAAAGGCTTGTGAATATGCTATCGTGACACATGATGCAAGAAGCAAAAATATGGTTTGCATCAAGTGAAGTTTTGACTGGGAGTAATTTAAGAAAAGAGGTGTTGCTTCAACAATTGTGATCATAATTTGTGACAGAAGAACAATGTGGCCTTATGCATGAGCCTGAATTATATATTTTCTAAAAGTGATGGAATCAAAAATACCTTTGAGAGTTTAGTGGAGTGACCTGCTGCTGGTAGAAAACAGTAGATGAAAAACAAAACAAAAAACAGAGTTAAGTTAACTTGTGAGTGACATGAGCTGTGTCTTGACATGAGCTGACAACTACACCTGTTTTGTTTTTATTGTTTACAACACATATTTCAGCTCAACCTTAAACAAATTACTCTGACTTGCTGTGCACATGCACTACTTTGTAGACATCAGCCCCTAATGGTGGGGTTTCAATAACAGCAGTATGAGGGTCAGTTGCCTGGGAGTACGTGAGGTACGGTGGGAGCTTTATTGTCTTCAGAAGTCTTCCTTATATATTTGAGCTCTCCTCTGTTACACATTTACTTCCAAAACATCTTGCTTTGTTTTTCCTGTCTCGCCTTCATCCTGTATCTTAGTCAGTCGTCTCAGCTCCCTCCTTTACTCAGACTCTGCCTTTCCCCTGTCATTTGGCTTTCTCTTATGTTCTCATTTGTAGCGCAAGAGCTCCCTCTGTGAGAGACACTGTTGCCAGAGAGAGGAAACACTTTATATAGGCATATTTACACACATCCTACTGAAGTTAATTAATATAAAATTAAATTTCTTAGTTAAGATGGCCATGTTTGAGCCTTATCTATATAGTTTCAAAATAAAACTACAAGATAGATAAAAAATTCTACTTGTTTCTGTAAAATTAATAATGAGATGTTTTGTTTATTTTTCTTGTGATCATGGAGATAAGATACAGTAATGATTAAAACCGTGAATGTAATATAGGGTATCTGAAAAAAATATCTTCAATGACTGGAACTAATGCTTTACAATGTCAGTAACACAGAGTACCGTGAAGGACAATACATTAATGGTGTGGACATATTCAAATGCAGTATACATGCACCACATGATGAGGTCCATTATTATTTGTCATTAAAAAATGTCTAAAATGATCAAATCAGCATTAGGTCTGCCTTAAACATAAACGTTATTAATCTCCCACATACACATTTCTGAATTTAAAATTTCTCCTTTGGTGTTTCATTTGTTAAAATATGTGTCTGTTTTAATTATCGCTCTGACCACTGAGCATATTTCAGAAATTAGATTTTCTAATGCCTAACCGTCTGCACATGTGTGGAGGTGTGTGACTCATGAGAGGAGTGTGAGGGTGGGTGATGACTCAAGCTCTGCGTTTGCCTCCCCCTCTTCCTTTTGTTGATGAAGCAATGTAGAGATATTTGTTTCTCCAATCATCACATATGATTCTAATAACATCCACGGCCTCAACCACCACATATTGTTGCCTGAGTGCAGAAAAAGCATTGTGTAGATTCTTACTCAGCATTGGTCATAGATACATCTGGATGAGGACTTGTTTTTAATGCATTTTTTCTGCCGGTTATTGCAGGTCAAACTTAGGTTTTGTTTGTATTTGATGAAGGAAGGATGTGATTGTGATTTCTGTAAAGAAAGTCAGTATGAACAAAAAGAAAACATAAAAAGAAAAGACTTTTTTTTTGCAAGGGTTGAAAAACATCCACCACTAAAACACTCTAAAACTCCCCAATTAATTTAAGTCATAAAAAGAGATGTGTTTGTGTCTATGTGTTAAGTACTTCCAAACATAACCTTCCCTATAAAATGTCTTTTGCACTGAATACACAAAAAATGCAATGTCTTGAGGTGGTAGGTGATGGTAGGTATTTTTGTAAACATCTGACAGTACCTATATATATATATATATATATATATATATATACACACTCCATTTACACCATCCATCCACAGAGACAACAATCTTTCACATTCTCTCAGTATTGCTCTGTGAACTCTGGTAATCATGCCAATTGCTGCCATCGCCATCCCTGATTATTGATGAGATTTAGATGGAGATTATGCATTCACTGGAGGAGAAAAGACAGCCAGGCTCTTCTTGATTGGCTTTAAGCTGAGCAGTCATAGTGAAGAGGCATCTGTCACATGGTAGGTCACATCCCCTCAGCATACTGGTTTTATCTTTCAGTGCAGACGACTGGTTATGGTGGTTGACTAACAACAGAAACTGAGCGGTGGATGGGAAGGTAACTGAATGCATTAAAGAGGCTAAACTGACTTGAAGATGTGAAGCTGAGTACAAGGTATTTGGCGGTGGCAGCAGGAATATATCTTGAATTATTCAGTTAAAGGTATAGTCCTCAATCTAAATGCAGCAAAGTGGATGCTTTTAACATAACCTTTTGCAACTCATACATGTGCATTCAAGATAGCAAACTGACAGGAGCATTAGATCATAACCACACTGACCTGACAGTGTGGTGGAGTGTGTAAAAAC
>OOFC01028838.1:11817-26770 GCA_900323345.1 Pseudochromis fuscus | reverse complement strand
GTTCAGTGAAATGAATCCACACATTGTAATCTTTCCTTCACCCCTCAGAACCCCGTCATGGAGGAGACCGTGTGGGAGCAGTACACCGTGACCCTGCAGAGGGTGAGTCCATCTGCACTCTAACCCACCCACACACACACACACACACACACACACACTACACACACCGTACACACTACGCACTACACACAGTACACACACCACAAACATTACACACACCATGAACAGTACACAGTACACACTACACACCATAAACACTACACACTACGCACTACACACACCGTACACACACCGCAGCCTATAGTACAGGCTGACGTCACAGTGGGAGCTTACGTAAAGGATCCATGTGTCATAAAGCGTTAGTGGTTTCATGGTTTCCTGCGTTAACATTTAAACTACGGATCAACGGAACAGTTCCAGTGTGTGGTAAACTCAGTAAACACGACAAACTACGTCATAAGTATCAATAATATTAATAAGTATCGTACACCTGTAGCCCCGCAGACCTACCTGTCCACAGGACGGTCCCAGACTCTCAGGTGTCTTTACGTCCTGCTCCCAATACGAGGAAGTGTCACATTGTTCAAAGTGCACAGCCTGGAACTTTCAGCCTACCAGGAGCCGCCGCTCCGCGTGTGGGCGGGACAAACGCTGAGAAACCAGGAACACCTTGACCAGGAGACAGAGCGTGATTGGTTTGGAAAGCTGTCCAGTCCCCGCCTCCACCAATCCCCTGACGAGTCTGTACAGGTCCAAGAATTTACCTCAGGATGAACTGAGAGAAGAACATGCTCCACAGGGTGTAAGGAGAGAGAGCTGACTTATTATATTATACTTTATTTATTTATTTATTTATTTATTCCATGTCTGTTCAGAAACACTCTTTATTTTATGTGTCTATGTATCATCCTGTGTAGTTACAGCTTCTTTACATGTCAGGATTTCTCTGTATGTCTGTACTATCTGGATTATTTCCACTGGTACTTTCTATAATTAGAGTGAACACTGACAACCATTCACTCTATTGATCCTAATCATTCATCTTCCTCCTATGTATGTTTCCACATGTCCAGCTCTTTACATTCATACAGGACATTTCTACTTGGACTTTATACTTTTTACTATTTCTTCTTAATCTACTTCTGCTTTCTATTTATACTTTCGTCTGGTTTTCCCTGTGGTTTCTGCTCTAATTTTGTTTTAACATTTTCTGACATGTTGACTGACTTCTTGTTAAATTATCTCAGCTTCAGTGTATTTTTGAGATGAAGCAGTTTCCTTCTGTCCTGTGTTGTGTGTTGTGTATGTCCTCACATCCTCTGCATGTGTCAACATACCCTAGAATTATAAAAGCTTGGATCATTGAACTTTATTAATCCCCAAAGTAATTCTTCTCCACACAGAAAATAAAACCACTGTTTGTGTTGATTATTCATATCAGTTTGTATTTGTGTAACAATGAATGTACATTGTGGTCTTTCATGCAGTGCTGGTAAAACTCTGACAGTAGAAAATCAGACGTCCAGACTGAGAGGACGTGGACTCAGCAGTGAGCATCATGTCTCCGTCTCCTGTCCTGGCTCTGTAGGGGGGACATGTTTGGTCTCCAGCAGCAGAGCTGGTAAACTGGACACACCGTACTGGAAACAAGACAAGATTTAATGTTTCTATTAAACTCTTCATTAACACAAGATCATCATCATCATCATCATCATCATCTGAAGCATGTTGTAACTAGAAACTATATTCCTGAAGAAAACACAGACGGTGAAATCTGAATTTATTTAACAATCAGGGCTGAAAAATACTGAAAGTAGAAGAAGTAAAATAAAAAGTAGATGTAGTGAAGGAGACAAAGTGGAAGAATAGAAACAGAAGTAGAACCAGTAGAAGTAACCAGATCATCAGGTCTGATCCTCCTGGACTCTCTGAGGTACCAGATCATCAGGTCTGATCCTCCTGGACTCTCTGAGGTACCAGATCATCAGGTCTGATCCTCCTGGACTCTCTGAGGTACCAGATCATCAGGTCTGATCCTCCTGGACTCTCTGAGGTACCAGATCATCAGGTCTGATCCTCCTGGACTCTCTGAGGTACCAGATCATCAGGTCTGATCCTCCTGGACTCTCTGAGGTACCAGATCAGGTGGAGTGTTCGTACCGTCTCCGTCTCTGTGGGGTGTTTGTGTCTGTGGTCCAGGTACAGCCTGCTCAGCTCTCTGATGTCATGGAGGAAGCAACGACCTCGTCTCAGATCAGCCAATCGGAGGGTGAGTTCAGATTTCTCCTTCTCCATCAGCCCCACCTGCCGCTCTGCTCTGCGGATCAAACAATCACCAATCAAACCTTCTGTGGTAAGTAGACTTACAGCTGAGATGACTGATTATTGGAACATGATCACTGTGACTGTAAAGACTCTCCTGGTGAGCTGTGGTGACCTGTGGTGACCTGTGGTGACCTGTGGTGTCCTCTCACCTCATCAGCTCGTGCTTGGCGTCCAGCAGCCTCTGTCTCTTTGTCCGGATCAAAGAACCAACCTGACCCCACACACACACACACACACACACACACACACACACACACACACACACACACACACACACACACACACACACACACACACACACACACACACAGTGTGTCAGCAGCAGTGTTTGTAGCAGGACTGAGTCCTGCTGTCTGCTCTGTGAGGACAGTCCAGGAGTCAGTGCTGCTATGACTCACGGGGGAGGACTGTCTGGATGTGTCCTGGTTAAATGCTCATTGTCATTAGTTAAATCCAACTCTTCTTCTCAGAGATCTGGGAGGAGTTAGGGGCGGGGTTAGTCTGATTGACAGGTGATTTACAGCTGGTTTGGAGGCTCATTCACCAGTGAACTCCAGTCTCATCCACATTGGACAGTGTCCTCAGGTTCAAGGGTCAGACCCGCCTCCTCACTCCTCCCTTCATGTCCAAATATGGTCACTTCCTGCTCCAACCCACCTACATGGCCACGTTCAGATACCAAACTCCTGGATCAGGATGTGACATCACATCAGCTACTGTTGTGTAAACAGTCTGATCTGGACTAAAGTTTGTTGACCAACCCACCAACACTGTGTGGTCACTGTTGCCATAGTTACCTTGGTGTTTTCTCTTTTTAGAACCTTGAGCTCTTTACAAGAGGAGATCTGCAGAAGAAGAAAACAACAGGAACATTAGATCAGACGTCTGCTACAAATCAGGGTCTAATCTGAAGAAAACACCTTGTTGGCTCAAAACCTACATCAGTGATTCAGTGTTTAATGTCAACAAGCAGCAGATCCCTCATGTAGTAAAAGAAGTGGTGTGGGAGTCGACTTTAGCAGATCATGTTTATTTGACAACCTGTAAATATGAAAGTGTGACCTGTTACAACCACACAGCTGCTCCTCAGTGAGTGTCTGACCTTCTCCAGGAGCTGCTCTCTGACGTGGTTGGAGAAGGACTGGATGGTGTGTCTGACGGCGCTGGACTCCACCGACTCCCTGAAAACAAACACTGTTATCTGGATTTAATAGGACTTATAATATGAATAAGTTTCAGGCTGTATCCTGAAGTAGAAGGGTTGGATTACAGGTTACAGACTATCAGCCCTCAGGGGATTGTGGGAATTCACCTGTATTGTTCACAGAAATCCAGGAAGGAATCCAGCACCACCTCCATCTCTGTCCCCGCACGCCGTCCGTCCCTCCTCCTCCGTCTGTCTGAGTCGCTCTGTTTAGGTCCCACAGATGTGCTGCCTTCAGGGGAGGAATCAGTTTCCTAATGTTAGTGTTCACACTGCACATGGTCACAGGTTCAGATCCTGAGGTGAAGAGATGATCCACTGATCTCTGAGGGGGATGTGTGTGATGTGGGGAATCCCCCCGACTGTTTCCAAGCTGCTCTTCAGTGGCATGTTTGGACACACACAGAAAACATGCTGCATCCAGCTTGTGATTGAAATCCTGAATTTTCTTAAGTGGGACAAAGTTTCTGATGCGACTCTCAGAAGAAAATGTGAGATTTTGCTCTAAGGTCTTGTTTTTGTCGTCTTACCTGATGAAGACTTTCTGGATTTGGACGTCTTCCCTGAAGATGTCCTCGTTCTGACCAAACTGGGCATCTTGGGCTTCTGTGCGCTCAGGTTCTGAGTGAAGGACACAGAGGAAACAGATGAAGAGTCAGGACGATGACTGTCGGGCTACAGGAGACGTCTCTCTGCTGAGGTCAGTCTGTACCCAGCTGGTGTCTTCGTCCACCTCGGAGGAGGAGGACAGGACCCTCCTTCGGCTCGGTCGGATGCTCTCAGAGTCAGATTCCTCCTGGAAGACACAAAGACAGTTTTCCTCTCATGCTGCTTTGATGCTGACCAGGCACCGTGCTGACATCATCACCAACATCCTCACCTGTGACGTTTCACCTCCTGACTCACTCTCTGTCTTCTCGTCCTTCTTCACCAACCTGGTGGAGACAGAGACACAGGACGCAGTGTTGTGAGGACAGAGGGACAGACAGGTCCACATGTGGTCACAGAGGACAGACGGAGAGCTGAGTCTGGATGCTGATGAATTAAACCCTGAAAAGAGCATCTCCTCCCAGGACCTCACCTCGCTGCAGCCGTCTGTCCACCGCTCCTCCCGGTGAGCTTCGTCCTGACCGATCGACCGCTGGCTGATGGTGGAGGTTGAACTCTCCTCTGGAGCCTCACGCTGGGGCCTGAACTCCTCTTCTTCTTCTTCTCCTCCTCCTCCTCCTCTGCTGTTTGCTTCTCAGACCTGCTCAGTGTCAACAGAGACAGAATAAAGCTGCGTCCCATCCGGACCCAGGACACAGCAGTAAACACATTCCTGTGGCCTGACCTGGTGTTGACCTTCTCTCCGGTACTGTTCCTGCTCCTCTTCCTCTTCACTGCAGCAACAGGCTGTGTCCCAGAGGTCTTCACGGTCTGTCCTTTGTCCACCTGTCCCTCCTCCGGGTTGTTTAAATCTTCTTCCATGGCGGTGCTGTGCAGCGGGTTACCTAGGTGACGCAAACATCCCCACAGTCAGCACAGTACGTTGGTAGTTGGACATCACAGAGGGAGGACAGAACAAATCTTTACTAAGTCCACTGGAGTTTCTGTGTGTGTTGCTCTTTGGTTTTATTCAAGGAAAAGGAATAAAATATAAAAGCTGCCAGACAACAAACACAAAGTCTAAAATGAGAAGACAGATTTCACAGTTTAAAACAGAGAACAAATAAGAAGCTGGTGAAGTGCTCCAGGTGGGGAGTGGTGTCCTCAGGTCGCAGCCTGAGTCCGTCCACTGACACAGAGCCTGGGCTGGGTGGTGTTTGTCTCTGAGACACTCAGGACAATGGAAACCTCACCATAGTTCTGCTGCAGTCCCTCCAAGAAGCTGGCTTTGTCGATGGAAGACAGGTTGGAAGCATCCATGACATCTGAAGCTGGAGCTTTCTGGGTCTGAACAGAAAGGGATAAAAGTCAGACTGTGTGGTTCAAGAGACAGTGAAACCCTGAGAGCTGCAACACCCAGAGGCCAGAAGAAGAAGTTTCAGGTGCATCTGACCATTTATGACAAAGCTGTGAGAGTATGACAGTCCTAATGACACCAGCAGGCTGCCATGATGCAGACTTCAGTAACTATGCATCACAGTGTGGTACGCTGGGTGCACTGCAGCGAACAGGGGAGCAGAGAGTGATCAGCACCAACCAGAAGACCCCTGGCTGCTCTCTCACCTCGCTGTACGACACTTCCAGCTCTCACTACCTGAGCAGAGCGACAAACGTCACGCACTCATCCCACCCAGGTCACAAACTGTTCAACCTGTTGGCCTCTGGATGGCGCTACAGGGCCCATAAAACCAGAACAAACAGACTCAGGAAGAGCTTCTCTCCCAGAGCATCAGTGCTCTGAACACAGGACAACACACGATCCAGAGATCACTGTGAACACTGCCTGTTACTGCTCATACTCTGCACTTCAACTCCTGCTCACACTTCTCTACTTACCTTAAGTGTGCGATCATTTTCAACTGTACAAATTACTCTTGTGCAATACGTTTCACACTCACAAATGTACTTACTCATTTTCCAATGTGTGATTTTATTATATTTTATTCTATGATCAGAGTATTTTATTTCCCTGCTACGCACCAAATGGAGCATCCTCCCAATTTCATCATGTCTGTTGTACAATGACAAGTCTTTCTATTTCTCTGTGTAGCCTCCACAAGCTGAGCCCATATGATGATGTCATAACAATTTTCTGATTGGTTGAAATTCTCTGACATATGTGCTCATTTAAAATGGCAGCCTCAATGAAACTGACCAGGATGGAAGAATTCTGACCTCCAGAGATGATCTTCGTGGTTTGAGCTCTTTATTTCAAATATTACCAAAAATCCTAGAAGTTTTTTTTATCATGTATTTTATTGGGTTTTTCAGCATCACATACATTCTCCTCAAGGTTCATACAACCCAGCTGTTCTGTCAACACAGAAATTTTTCAAACCATATCCCCCCCCTGATTATATCACAGTGATCATCAACTCACTTCAATCTTTTCTGGTGGTGCTCTGAGCACTTTGGCTCCTCTGCCTTTCTTCACACTGAAGAAACAAGAAGACAGAGAAACTTAGTATGTGTGTGTCTCTGCCTCCTTTAAATCACTGATTCTTAGATTCTGGTTTTATCATCTTCCAGCTGAAGTGACACTGGATCATCCTCAGCTCAGAGGGTGATGGCTGCTTTACAGAAGTAGAATTAATCCTGGATGACAGAAAAAGGATCCTGACCTAATCCACTGTCTCAGGTCTGTGGAGCTTCTGGTGAAGTCTCCAACCTAAAAGTAAACTTCACTAACACAGCACCAGGTCTTCATAGCAAAACTTACTCATCTTTCTAACACATTACTCGTCTTACTAATGAAACTGAGTGATTTACTGAATTGATTCTTCACACGAAGAAACGCTGGGATGTTTTTAACCCAGAACTGAGTCAATACAGGAATAACTACAAGCTGCTTAGTTTAACCCAGTGACAGGGGCTGTTTACAATATTGGGTAAAAACAGCCCAAGTGGTTAGTCCCATACTATCCCAGTTGTAGGTTTCAGTGTGTTTTACCATTTGATGAACCTACGTCTCCACCACACACTTTAACAACGTATTTAACCTTATTTAATTTTTGACCAAAACAAACATGGCGCCGTCACTTCGTTAAATGTTTTGAATTATTTGTTCGACTGTTGCAACGTTAATATGTTGTTATAATAATGATAATAATAATTTCTCACCTCATCGGGACAAACTGTAACTTTATAACAGACCTGTCAGTAAACACTGAGGTTACAGTACAGACTGTCTATAACTCTACGATCACCTCCGTACCGTACGGCTCCTACTGAAGCAGGTTCCCGCTAAGTAGTTCAAGCTCCGGATTGTTCCATTCGAGAATCACGGGGGGGAGAAACTACAATAATAATAATAATAAAAAAAAAACTTTACGGCGGAACATGAGAGTTAATGTGCATTCAGTTACAACATTTTAGGTTTATATTTGCAATGACACAGCATAGATAGAGTTTACTTGAGAGAAATGTTGGCAGTCAATATTAAAAAAATATTTATGCCCTCGAATAGATTAGCTTGAATCCCGGTCCTACGGGGAGCGAAAGGGTTCAAACATGCTGTGCGTTTTAATTCTCTGGGGTAATCTGAACCGAATTAAGTTAGAAAGAAACAGGTTGAGATAGTTAAACTGTGCACGGGAAAAGTACAACTAAAATCAGTAACATACAATCCATTAAATCTGTACACACACTCCTGATAAAGTAAAACACAACATTACAGCTTTTTAAATGTTTTTAATCACAACTTGTACAAAACATTTTTTTAAAAACAATCAGACCACATTCAGAAGTACTCGTACAAAATCAAAAGAACATTCAAAAGGTTTATTCGGGCTGTACTATTTTATAATTATCTCCTTTTTTATCCCAATGTAAAAATAATTTAAGAAATTTTATTCCTTTTCTCAACATAAATAAACACATTAACACAGTTTCCCTTTGTCCTGACTCCTCTGTAGCACCTGAGTTTGTCGTGTATGGCGAGCTGTGAGCTCTGTGACCTGTAACTGGATTTATTCAAATATAATAACCCGACAGAAACTTTCCTTCAACTTTAAGAACTTATTGTAAAATAAAATCCTCTCAAAGACCCTGAAATGTTTACGTTGGCTTGTTGTGTTGCACACGTCACCAACATGGCTCCAGATGTTCTGATTCTTCCCTTTAATCATCCTTGAAGTTAGAAATATGTGTGGATCCTAAACACCTGAGATGTCCTGAACCACCTCTCTGTACAACAGCTGATTAGAATCACCCTGTGATCATTGGTTCTGTACATAGCATATTTCATCAGTGGAACTTTTACTTCAAAGATAAAATCCACCCTGGACCCTCGGGGGTCTGATGATCCTGTTGGTCATTGGTTTTGTTCTAAAAGCTTTAAATCTATTAACAGCTACATCATCACCTGACCACGAGGACTGAGCAGGTGATGATCTGACTGAGTGTTTTAGCTTCCTGTAGTTTCATCTAAAACAAACACCTCCATCCTCCATCCTCTACACCCTGATCCCGGCGTACAGCTCGTCGATCTGGGACCTGAAAACCTGTCGCAGGTCGTTCCTCTTGGACTTCATGGTGGGAGTGAGCAGCCCGTTCTCGATGGAGAACAGCTCGGAGTGGATGTGGATGGCCTTCACCTGAGGGACACACAGCAGTAAACTGTGTTAGAGGGAGAGGTGGTGATGTTTCAGTCCAGCACAGACCCAACATCTGAGCTGGACCATCGTCTCTGTAACTGGTCCAGAAGGACACACAGAACCTGGAGGAAGAGGTTTAAACAGGCAGCAGTCTTCATCTCACAGAGCTGCTCCCTCTGAAGGAGTTTAAGGACATTTTAAAGGACATGCAGGTTTCATTAACTCTAAGAAGTAATCCTCCCAGTCTTTGAATATTCCCAGACACTGTGTTAGTCTCTGTAGCCTTATGTGTTTGTTTTTTTTACCTTTTACTTTTAGGATCAAAGCACTCACTCATTTAATTAATCATTTATTTTGAAAAACACTTTTCTGTGTTTTTTACTGTGATGAGAAGTGCTGCCTTTGCAGGACACTGCTGGTTAAATAAAAGTTAAACAAAATAAATGAATAAACCAGTCTAATGAACCAGGAGACAGAGAAGTAACCATGTAACCATCACTGCTGCTCTTCACTGGTTCTCTATACATTTTAATAACAAGGATACTAATGGTTTGGATTTAAATTGCACTTTTTTCTAGAAGTCCAGACTCACAGCACAGACAGAGGCCATGATTCATTCACACCCAGTCATACCAGTGAGGCTAAGCTAAGTTAGCCACAGCTGTACTGGGGCAGACTGATGGAGGCGTGGCTGTTTGTGCAAACAGCCCCTCCCACCACCGCACCATCCATTCAGCATTCAAACAAGGCAAAGGTGGGTAAAGTGTTTTGACACACCGACAATAACTGGGAGGAGCGGGAATCGAGCCATCGACCCTTTAGTTGGTAGACAGCCACTCAAACACTGAGCAGACCTCCCTGCTTCAGTGTTTTTATGCTCTGAACTATAAGGTTTTCTTTTACAGTTTTTTTCCCTCATTTTAAAGTAAATTTCTGGTCTGTTTATTTTACTTTATTTTAATTCATTGATTTTATGCCATAACATCAATTACTTGGTTTTATGCCTTCAACGTTTCATTGAGTTTTCTTTGCTGTGAAACACTTTATAACTTTAGTTTGGTGCTATATAAATAAAGTTAATATTATTACTGTTGTTATCATCACCTGCTCGAAGGACTTGAGACCTCCTTCTTTCCCCAGTCGCTGCATGTCCTCCAGGATCGCTGCCTTCACTTCCTGTGAGGAGAAACAATGACGCTGAGAATCATTCAGATGATGATGTGGTAACCAACTTAACCAGTTTATCTGTTAACACCAACTGGAACCGACCGTCCAATCAGCAGTCACCTTCAGATTAGAGTCACAATCATCCTGAAAACTGTGTGTTCCCAGTTTTTACAGTGTATGAATCCAATGTGGTTGTGACTCCCTGGTGTCTGTGAGCAGACTGACTGGGTCTCTCTGTATCCCTGCACTACATGTTGTGTAATTACCTTTTGGCTGCAGAGTTCCTCGTAGCTGCCGTCCAGCCCCAGCGTCCTCTTGGCCCAGTCACACAGAAAGTCGGGGTCAGGAACCACCACAGCCACCAGACACGCCTGGAGACCGATGAGGAAGACGAGTCACTCGGACATAAAACCAGGTGTAGCTGTGAGTGTGTTTCAGTGAGCTGCAGGATTTACCCTGCACCGACCTGCAGACTGTCTCCGTGGACAAACACTTGGACCACAGCGTCGCTCCTCGTGTAGATGTTCTCGATCTTCTCCGGAGCGATGTACTCGCCCTGCGCCAGCTTGAAGATGTGCTTCTTCCGATCCACGATCCTCAGAGTGCCGTTCTGCCAACACAGGGACACGGAGATAATACAGGGACACACACCGAACATCCTCATCACCGAACATCCTCATCACCAAACATCCTCATCACAAAACATCCTCATCACCGAAGATCCTCATCACCGAAGATCCTCATCACCGAACATCCTCATCACCAAACATCCTCATCACCAAACATCCTCATCACCGAACATCCTCATCACCAAACATCCTCATCACCAAACATCCTCATCACCGAACATCCTCATCACCAAACATCCTCATCACCAAACATCCTCACCACCGAAGATCCTCATCACCAAACATCCTCATCACCAAACATCCTCATCACCAAACATCCTCACCACTGAAGATCCTCATCACCAAACATCCTCATCACCAAACATCCTCACCACTGAAGATCCTCATCACCAAACATCCTCATCACCAAACATCCTCATCATCGAACATCCTCATCACCGAAGATCCTCATCACAAAACATCCTCATCAAAAAACATCCTCATCACAAAACATCTTCATCACCAAACATCCTCATCATCGAACATCCTCATCACCGAACACACAGACAGATATGAAGAGGACGTTCTGAACCCACCGGCAGCCACTTCCCGATGTCTCCGGTGTGAACCCATCCATCTGAGTCGATGGTCTCTGCTGTCTTCTCCGGGTCGTTCAGGTAACCTGCAAACACGTTAGCACCCTTCACACACACCTAGAAACACACACACACACACACACACACGTGAATGATGGAGATTATCTTGTATAAATCTGATGGTGTGTGTGTGCGTGTGTGTGTGTGTGTGTCACCTCTCCCTCTCCATTCACTGCCAGGTAGTTCATCTCAGGTACGTCCACCAGTTTCACAGAGTTACAGGGCAGAGGAGCTCCTACGTGACCTGATGTAGATCAGAGGAGAGGAGTTAGGGGCGTGGTTAGTCTGATTGACAGCTCTGGTCTCCAGTGACACTGGAGCTGAACTCCAGTCTCATACACATTGACCTCTAGTTCAAAGGTCGAGGCTCCCTTCATATCACTATCACGTCTGGCTCCAAAAACAACCCACATTCAGAAACTCCTGGCTTCAGAAGAGTCCACACAAACCAACAGGTGGCGTCACAGTGAGTCTGCCCACCTCTGATGTACAGTCTGTGGTGATGAAGCAGCTGAGTGGGTCATTACCTGCGGTCCAGTCTCCCGGCATGGTCAGCGTGCATCCAGCTGTGCACTCTGTTTGTCCATAACCTTCATAGAACTGAGAGAAAATACGGTCATTACCATTGGATGACTGTGTGTGTGTGTGTGTGTGTGTGTGTGTGTTACCTGACAGCCTATCGCAGCTCGGAGGAAGGTGAGGACCGTGGGGGAGATGGGAGCAGCTCCTGTCAGCATGAGGCGGACGCGACCTCCCAGACTGGCCTGTAGGGGGCAGCACAGCTCTTCAGTTGTACTCAGTCTCAGTCTTCATACTTTTAAACCACTGCTAGTAACAGCTGTCTGAGGACGTCCACTACTTCTCACTGTGAGATCTTGGAACATAAATCAGAACTTTCTCACACTGTTTAAAACCTACAGCTAAAAAACAATGTTGTAAATTTTGTAAAACTAAATTCAGGTGGAGTTAAACAACCTCTCATCGACATGAAGCTGCAACAGCTGAACTCCTGTCATCATCATGCAGATCCAAAACATGTCAGCATCACGTTAACATCAGAATCTGCTGAGTTTGGTTACAGGTTGTTTTTGATCACCGATCTCCAGATCAGCCACTGGTTGCCATGGTAACAGTGCAATACCATTTTTCTTCTCAGTGATGACAGTTACATAGAAAACGTGTGAAGTGAGGAACAGGCACTGACTTTCATATTTCCCAGGAGCAGACCTGAACTCCAGTCTCATCCACATTGGACAGTGTCCTCGGGTTCAAGGGTCAGACCCGCCTCCTCACTCCTCCCTTCATGTCCAAATATGGTCAATTGTAGCTCCAAACAACCAACATGGTGACGTTTAGACACCAAGCTCCTGGCTTCAGAACAGCAGTCCACAAACCAACAGGTGATGTCACACTGACCCCCCTCCCTCCTGGTCCACCTGTACAATACCCTGAGTTAAACCTGTGCTGGTTCCATGTACCTGGACCTTCCTGAAGATGAGCTGGTCCCAGATACTGTCTCTCCTCATGATGCCTCTCATCATCTCAGCGTGTTTCCTCCTGTAGGCGAATCCCAGCACCCAGCGCTTCAGAGAGCTGTTGGCCTGTCCAAAGATCTGCAGAGGTCCACACAGCACCGTCACCACATGGGACATGACGCAGAGACACTCAGAACCACGAGTCCATCGTCCACACTCACCTTATCATACATTCTGTTCAGGAGGCGGGGCACCGTGGGGAACACGGTGGGCCTCAGGGCGTTCAGGTCATCCGAGAGGCGGCGGATGTCCCCCTGGAAGAAACCGATCCTGGCTCCCTGCACCAACATCACCCCCTGTCAGAGGGGATGGAGAGAGGGAAACATGAGGAGGGCTCTGTCTCACACACACACACACACACACACACACACACACACACACACAGGTGCTGGAGGAGGAAGGATCTACAGGATCTACGAGGACATACCTGGACTACTCGCTCGAACATGTGAGCCAGGGGCAGGAAGGAGATGTGGACGTCACTGGGAGACAATGGACAGGAGAACTACACACACACACACACACACACACACACACACACAGATAAACACGTGTTCACGCTGTACCTCCACCACTCTCTCCAACATGTGAGCCAGAGGCAGAAAAGACATCATGACATCATCAGAGGACGTCCGAGCGTAGGACTGAGGACAGGGGGATTATTAAAGGTTATTGAAGGTTCTGGAATAAACCTGGTTCTACTCCAGGACCCGAGTCACAGTCATCAGGCTGATGAGACCTGATCTGCTCCACTAAGACTCATTAGGACACATATACATATGTAGATATTACACTATATATAAAACTGCACTGTCATGTTTAACTTAGTGTGAACACTGACATCTGATTTTTCTTCTTCTTCTTCATCCTCTGAGCTACAGAAACCAAAACACCACATGTTGAGCTCTTTCAGGACATTTAGACCTGGACTCCACTTCTTCTACTTCTTCTAATTTGCAACATTGTCTCCTTTTTCTCCTGATGTTACTGCAGAAGTAAACAAAGACAATCTTCAACTGACTGAACTTTAACCTCCTCATACTTCATACATCTTATACTTGTACTTTAGAAACACATCTCCCAGCCTCTTACATCTGATGGAGTCACATAAACAACATGGACTGAGTCAGTGCAGCAGTGTAATCAGATTACAGCAGTGTCACAAACTCCAGGAAACCATGACAACCTGCTCTGACCCCGTGGTGACATCACCACCTCACCTCTGTGATTTTGATGAAGGCCGAGCAGTTGGACACGATGTTCCCATGGGTCAGCATGGCGCCCTTTGGGTTTCCTGAAAGCACACACACACACACACACAGAGTTTAAGTTGCGAGACACTGGTGGGCGAGGACGGTGCAGGGTGCAACCTGCTTTGTGTGTGTGTGTGTGTGTGTGTGTGTGTCACCTGTGGTCCCGCTGGTGAAGCAGATGACCGCCATGTCCTCAGGTCGTGGAGGCTGCGGGGTCAGGGTAACACGGGTCAGACAGAGTCAACACAGCTTCAGTTCATCAGGTGACTTCACCCGCAGCTGTTTACTCACCACAGGCTGCCGGTGCTTCTCCCTCCCCAGAGCCTGAGCAACAGGAAGAGAGGTACAGGTGAGGGGGCGGAGCTATTATACTGGACATACAGCAACAGGAGGAGAGGGGACAGAAGTAAAACCAAAGTAAAAACAGTAGAAGTAGAGAATGTAGAAAAGAAGAAAGTAGATCGTGTGGTCTCCTCTCCACACTAACAGAGCATCATCTGAGAGCATCCTCTCCCTCTGACCTCCATCTCCTCCAGACTGAGGATGTGAATTCCCTCCTGCTGTCCCCGCTCCAGCAGGGCGGCGTCGAACGTCTCCATGACAACGATGGTTTTCACCGAGTGCTTGGTGTCCTTCACGCAGTCCAGGACCAAGTGGACTTTCTCCGGCACGTCACACACGATGGTCGAGATGGAGGCTGCGGCGGGAGCAGAAGATAAAACATAAACTGAGTGACGTCACCATGACAACGTCACCATGACAACGACAGCAGCAGGGAGGAGTTGGAGGTTCACCTCTGTCCACGATGTAGGCGATGGCCTCTGATCCCAGGGTGTCGTACAGAGGCACCGAGACCAGAGAGTAGGTGTAGCAGGCCAGCTCACTGATGGTCCACTACACACACACACACACATTAGGAGATACTAACTCTCAGTGTGGCGGTAGTACTTCACACTGAGCTG
>OOFC01028837.1:8237-43815 GCA_900323345.1 Pseudochromis fuscus | reverse complement strand
GTCTTTAACGCATACACTGGCCCCCCGCTGGAGGAGGGCCTCCACACACTCCTCCTGTCCTGTCACAGCCTGTGAACAAACACATGTTAATATATAAAGACACATATCATAAAGAAATACAGAATGTAGGTGGAGGAGACAATCTCACCCCTCGGTGTAGTGCTGTCCTGCCCCAGCGGTCCTGATTCTCCACACTGGCTCCTTGACTGAGCAGAGAGTACACACACTCTGTGTGTCCGCTCAGCACTGCCAACATCAAAGGAGTTCTGTGCACAGTGTGGAAATATGTCATAACTCAATAATTTCATTTAGAGTTCAGCTGAAACCAGTTAAACATCCTCCAACAAAGCAGTAGCAGATTAAACTCACAGTCTCCAGCCTAAGTCTTGTTTTTGTCTAAGCACACACATACACACACTCACTGTCCGTTGGTGTCTTGTGCATCCACATTAATGTGTTGGTCGTTGTTGCTCAAGAGCAGGCGCAGGCACTCTGGGTGGCCGTTTATAGCTGTGGCAAAAAGACACACACACAATGCAGGGGCATATTTTTCTAAAGCAACAACATGTTTTTCATTATGAAAGCTAGAAGATAAACATCAGCAATGTGACGTGAAAGTTTTGCATCCAAACAGATTTCTGTGGTTGTATGTGTCTGCGTGTGTGTGTACCTGCAGCATGTATGGTTGTCTTTTTGTGTATGTAGTCACGGGTCATAGGTGAGGCACCGTGATGCAGCAGCAAGGAGACACACTCCTGATGACCCCTGGAGCAGGCCAGGCTGAGGGGGGTCCGTCCCTCTGGGCTGCGAACGTCCACATCCAGCAGGGACGACAAGAGGACCTCTAACGCTCCACAGTGTCCGTGGTAAGCCTGGACGAATGGAAGACACGTGCCAACAGACACACTTTATTTAAAAGCAGTAGTCACGTACTGACAAAGCAGAAAAGGAAAACGGGGCAAGAAGGCAAAGGCAGTGAGATGTTGGGAGTGGGAGAACACACTCACCGCCAGATGGAGCGGACTGACCGGCGCCTGGTTCTCTGAGTCACTCAGGATGTCTGTTCCTGATGTTTCCATTAACTGAAACAGAAAGGGGGTTCACAGATTACTCATTTCAGATCCAGGTTTACACATATGGAAAGTCATTGTTTCAGTAAAGATGCACAGAATATAAATCAAGGTCACACTATGGAAATACAATAAGCAGCCACACAAGATAAGAGGGCTTTACAGCAGTGTGTGCAACAAGGAGTTGTAGATTTAAAAAGTAACTTTTTGGAAAATGCACACATTGGCCTGTCTAATGTTATTTAGTAAGTAGCACAGAAGAGGTTTAACAGTGGCTTCATCTGCCCAGTTGTTGCTGTAGTCACTACACCACAACAGAGGGAGCTACTAACAAGGATTCAGTGTAGGAGCTCATGATGCTGGAGGGAGTGACTGAAATGGCTTTCTTACCACATCAAGAGGTGTCTCACTTGCCATCTGAAAGAAACACAGAGAAAGACTTTAACATGTCATGATACAGTTGACTTTTCTGAATTTCATGTTTTGTTTTTTAGAAGAAAAAAAAACAGAATAGATCTTTATTGTCATTTCCTTAAAAACAACAAAACACTGTATATAAAAAAAGAAATTCAAAAAGTAGCAGCAGTAGTATGAAAACACAAAGTGTCTGTGTGGTGTTATATACAATGGAAAACAGTGGAAGTAAAACAGGGGGATTAGAGTACAGTAAGATAGTGATGTGAATGGTTTCTGCTGGTTGGAAGGAGTATTGCACTAAAGAGTATGGGGGGTTTATTACCCCTCGGTCTTGGGGAGGAGGGGGAATGGGAGGGTGGTTATGCGTTTAACTCATATTTCACTGCTGTACACACCAGCTCCAGACAGAGCGTGCGGCCATATGCTGAGGCGTAGTGCACTGCACTGTAACCCTGTTTGTCTCGAACTCCTGGATCAGCGTCGTTCCTCAACAGGTACTCCACACACCTGATGAAGACAGGAGAGATTTCTTTATGTATAAAAAAGACTATATACCAACTATAAACTGCACCAGTTATCCACAGAGCAGAACTTACTTTCCATCAGTGTCAGCAGCAGCGGCGTAATGCAAAGGGCTACAGCCTCTCTGGTCCAGCTCGTTAACACTCGCCCCAGAGCCCACCAAGGCAAACACACACTGGTAGTTACAGTTGGCTGATGCATAGTGTAGCGGAGCCCTGGGAGGGTCAGAGTCAAAATTAGCCAACATGTATTTCAGTGAGGACTTCATAGTTTACTCCCCATAATGTGGTCCAAAGTTTACAACAGTCCCGAGCCCTTAGTTTATTTCTAGCACTACATTTCGAACCCCTGCACCGTATCATTAGCTTACCTTCCAAAGTTGTCTTTCCTGTTAAAGTCTGCTCCTATGTTTAACAGCAGGTTCAGACACTCCAGATTCCTGGTGGGGGAGACAACTCACTTTAACAGTGACAACAGTCTTTGCAAACCAATGAACTGTAGAGTAACTACCTGCAGGAAAAATAATCCAGTGCATTTCTGTTTATCATAAAACTAATTACAAATCCACAAAGTACATTAAACCCAACATATATTAAACAAACAGGTCAAACGCTGTTACATTAAGATCACAAGCAAAATAGAAAGGAAGCAGTAGGTGAGAATAATCACCCTCCAGCTGCAGCAGCATGTAGACAGGTCCTTCCAAAGTCGTCAGGGGTGTCTATGACAAACCCTGCACAAATATGCAATCAGCATCAGTTTGGATGTCAACCAGGTGATTTCATTGGCAAGAATGCTGTCAGCATGAATGTACCTGAGGACAGCAGCTTCCTGCAGCAATCTGAGAAGCCGCTGAGAGCTGCCAGGTGTAGAGGGAACATCCCATGAATGCCTCTCCTGAAAAGATCAAAGACAAAGAAGACAAGTCATCACATGATAAAGTGTAAGGTGTGAGTGTATGGCAGCATCTTTGATGACAGAGAGAAAACAACAAGGTTACAAGAATGATGTATCCTGACTTTACCTATCTCCAGTCAAACGGTTCAGTTTTTTATTTGTGCCTCTTGTTGCTAAAGCGTAGATTATTTGAAGCAGGAAAACAGACAGATGGTTAAATGTCAGTTGTTACTAACTTGGTGGTATTGGCTCCGTGTTTGATGAGTGCTGTGATGATGAGCTCATGGCCATAGCGGGCAGCAATGTGAAGGGCAGTGTTTCTGCTCTTGTCCTCACAATCGATCTCAGCTCCTACACACATAGATAAAAAACTATGTATATTATATATAGTAAGTATACATGTTTTCCCCTAAAAACAGCATGAACACATATTATGCAACATACAGAACAAACTACATTTACACTTGCTACCCTGATATCCAAACTAATTTGCACCCATGCATGAAACAGACAAGACGCTGTCGGGGCTCTGACCATTTTGAATGAGGGCCTGGGAGCAGGAGAACCTTCCATGTGTCGCTGCCATGTGGAGGGGAGTCTTACCATCCTTACTCTGGACAGGAGAAGGAGAGACAGCAGAGACAGACGGAAGAAGACAATGATTGTGATTTTTATAAAATATATATTAGTGTTGCAGTACCTGTAGAAATCCACCATATATCGAACACTGAAACTTAGAATGAACATAAGCTATAGCAGAGCCCCTTGTGGACCACATGCACACCCACACACATAATCCCTGAGCAGCTTGCTGCCTTAGGGAGTCACCCTCCCCCTCCATCTTCCATATGGCCCTGCATCTTGAGGCTGTGGGGACCTAATATCAGTTTCCATCACTGCTACCAAAGTGTTAACAACACTGTTTTCTCAGCTCTCTGCTAGATACTGAGCAGAACACAAAATGGTAGGCGCTGCAGACACGCATGCTAGTATGTTTGTTTTTGATAACATATACACCCACTTCAGTTGTGTCAGTGTAACACAAGGACAGTTTTACAGCTAAATTTGTGAGTTTCAGTGTTTGTATGGAAGTAGATCTGCTTATGGACACACCTGCAAGTTGATGTGTGCTCCGTGGGCCAACAGCAGCTCCTGGCAGAGCGCCCCCTGGCGTGAGGAGGAGGCAAAGTGGAGAGCAGAAAAACCCCTCTCGTTCACCTGAAGCAAGGTTCAAAAAAAAAATTTTTAAAAAAAATTAAGTACATAGTTACCCCGCACATACTCTTTGGCACAGCGTGATGCACACACACCTGGTTGACGCTGGCTCCTGCCTCGATGAGCTCACCGACCACCACATCCTGTCCATTGTAACAGGCCAAATGGAGTGGCGTGTTACCATAGGCATTCACTTCATTCACCTGTGCACAGAAGAACAGTCTATATTCATGTATGTTTTTCCAGAAACACTGCATTTTATTCAATATAGATTATTATATCAATATCATAAAAATATATTTGTATATAGTTAGGTATTCAGCTAATGTAGATCACAGCACACTTATTTAAGGACAGTGCTAATGTATGTGTGTACTGACATGGACACCCAGGCTCAGCAGGTAGTGCACGGTGCTGCTCATGCCACTTGAGGCAGCTGCATGGAGAGGTGTGTAGGCTTTCTTGTCCTTACAGTCGACCTCAGCTCCACTGGCCACCAATAACTTCACTACCTCCAGGTGACCTGATACAGGCAGGTGAGAACCACATGAGCTAATTTCCCTTCAGTCAAGACCTTGTCCCATTCATTCAAATTCAACAATCTTACCCATGTAAGCAGCCCAGTGGATGGCTCTCCTGTCCTTCTTGTCAAATGCATTAATATTGGCTCCTCTGGACAGCAGCAGCTTCACCATCTGACACACAAAGTCTCAATTAAAAAAAAAAAAAAATGCTGCTGTATGTTTTGCTGTGTATACGTAACAGAGAATGCGACCAACCTCCACATGTCCACTGAAGGCAGCGTGGTGCAGGGCGGTGCGTCCTGCCCGGTCCGATACGTTGACGTTGCTGAGTAGCGGGACCAAAGCCTCGGCACAGCGCACCGCCTTGTTGCTGGCTGCTACGTGGAGCGGCGTCTGCCAGTTCTTGTCCCGAGCGTTAACATCTGCACTGTGCTTAAGCAACACTGCCACTGCATCCTGAACAGGGAGTGAGCATGGGTCAGACTGTGCAGACAGCGAGTCTATTTCATAATGTGCTTCAATGTTCTTACAAAGTACATGCCAGCGTTTGCAGGTGGCTGTGTGGGTGCTATTCTTAGGGGGCTTTCAAGCCAAAAATAGCACAGAGGACATAAAACAACACAAGGGGCTGTGTTAGTTTAGGATTGTTGCCCAGGACCAAGCAGAATAGGTAGAGATTTTGAAGGTTTATCAAACACATACCCATGGCATAGTGGTTCCATCCATCTATTTTCCCCTTTAAGGCCAGATTTTTGAAATCTGTCAAATTCATCACAGCAGCAATGATTTTCTCTCTCTCTTGCCAGTAAGGCATTTACCAGATATACTATCATAAATATGTGTGCTTTACATGCTTGTCCATGGTTTGTGACAGAGGGGAACAGAGTCACAGTCACCAACATACACATTAACATGTGTGTTTGTGAAACGTGTTACCTCACTACAAGAAGCTACAGCTCGGTGAAGAGGAGTCAACCACTTGTTATCTTTGGCATTAACTCGGGCTCCTTCAATGAAAACAGGACAGTGAGAGAGAATGAGAAAGAAGGAGATGTCAGAAATGTCAACAATGGCACAGCAAAAGCTGGTTAAAAGGTTAAAAAAATAATAATAATTTAAAAAAACAAGAAAATCCTAACTGACCTAAAGGCAAATGAAGCTTAAAAATCCTTTTTACATGATTTATGGGAAAGGGGGTGAGCCAACAGTGCCTGGAAGATATAAAACTCCCATGATCCTCTTTGGCACAGCTTGGGGGTTAAAATAGCCCTTAAGCTGCACCTGTTGCTAGCTCTTCACATTATTGAGAAACACTGAACGCACACACTAACACGTAACTATTCCACCCTACTCGTGTGTTACGCCAGTGTAAGCCCCGCCTCTCCTGAGCTCAGCCAAAAAAGCCCCCTATCAGATGATTGATAAATCACATGTCAGCAGTCACTGAGAGACAGTTACAGAGCAGAGTATGGAAATGGGACAAGGTGGGGACCACGTGGCAAGGATGAGATGTAATTTGTTTGAGCATTAAGAGTTAAAAATTACACAGCTGGTATCTTCAAAAAATCAACTCATCAAATAAGTAGTTTTTTTAAAACAAACAATCACTTTAGATCTATTTACTTGTTTTAGGAAATATTTGAAGGGTTATGACTTAATAAGAAGACATGTAGCTTGAATAAAATGAACTAATAAACATAACTTAGTAAGAGTAATTTGGATACAGAGATGAAACACAGGAATGTTTGCTGACAGCCAGTGTGGATGGATGATGGATGAGCTCTCAAGTAGAATTCATAGTAGTTGAAAATAAAGTCAAATGCATAATTGACACATTGTAGTGAGAAGAGCGTGGCTGTGGTGTTTACCTGAGAGGATGAGCAGTTCAATGATTTCAGCATCTCCCAGGTAGGCTGCAGCATGCAGCGGGGTCCGCTTCTCATTGTCCTGGATGAACATCATAAAAAATTTATGCAAATGTATGCTTGGGGCTTTATTCTTCTTTTTTCATACATACATACACACACAGTTCATGCAGACACGCCACATGAGCTGTGAGAACATACGTCACGCAGGGTAAAACAAAATCTATAGACCTTTCATTGTTGCAGACCACAGGAAACCTGAGACTAAGGCCATGGGGAGAAAAATGTCTGTCATCTGTTCACTTTTATTCTTCACTTCACTCCATCACTTCAACACCCCCACCTCTCTCTCTATCACTCAGTGCAGTAGAGAGCAATCAGCAAAGTGGGGCTATAAACAAATGTCATGTGACTGCAATAGGCCTGGGCCAGTGTTGCTGACTCAAGGGAGACTCAGTGTGATGACCCCAGCACTATAGACCGACAAAAAAAACAGAAACACAGGAAGAAAAACAAAGCACATGAGGGAATGGAGTATAAATTTAGTAAACATGTTCAGGAAGACTTGGGATGCAAAGCGAAAGCAAAAAAGATCAGGTGAAGGTTATGTCCTTTAACATCTGAGAGGTTAGAGTGTCATAAACAGTTCATGTGTCCTGCCTGGTTGACAGCAATATAAGCTGGGGAATGTAGGAAGCTGCCAGAAGGCACACTCAGGCAGTCAATCGATCAGTAGGAACCCAGATCAATTGGAGCCTGCTGGCTGACTGCTGCTCTCCTTACTGTTGTTTAGAAGCTACGGTGTGTGTGTGAAGCCACAGGGTTGCAATCAAAACAAAAACCATCACATGCTCTATAATGGGAGCATATCAGGCTAAATCATCAGTAAAATGCTAATGTGTGTACATGTGAAATCCTGTCGCAGAGTTAAAGCCAATCAACCTGAGGCAACAAGAGCTCGACTTACCTGAATGTTGACATCCTCCTTTTTGAATATGAGGGAGCGAACTTCATCTGGGTCCACGTTGAAGATGGCTCTTAACAGAGACGGCTATGGAGATATAAAGAAAGAAAAAAAACAGCTGAGAAAATGCTCATGTACATCACTACATCTTCAATTTGCGAGGTTGTAATTTTCTATGTTGACAACTGTGTCATCAGTGAGAGTTATGAGAGTCACCGAAGAAAGCGGCTTGCACACAAACAGTTTAATCCCAGCTGGAGCTCAGCCACAGGTCACAAATGGCTGGATACCACCTATTTGCTGCAGGATAAGGCCCATAAACACACACATGTACACACTTCGCTCTCTCCTGCCACGTAGTGCATGGACCGAGGATGAGATGTAAAAGACGAGCGGATTATTAGAAGAAGTTTAAAGACTGTTACGACAGTTTGAACAGGTTATCCAAAGTGTGCATGTGCTTCAGAAAACTAATTTCGCTGGAAGGAGGGATTTGCAGCTGAGTAACAGTCATAAAAACACCGCAGGCATACCTCAGTTTTCATTTAATGTTCTTGTGCATAAATGTAAACAGCTGGCATGAGAACGACAGCGTGGTGCCGCCTGATACCGAGCGGGGTTTGTAAACAATATTGAACAGTACACTCCATTCAAATCAAAGGTTAAAGGAAGTGACACTATTTTAAGCTCACAATTCAAATCTGGACATGGGTTCAAATTCAAAATACACTACTATGGTGATCTTGGATAACAAAGTGAAACCAACTGGTGCCATTTTATTATTTCTAATAGCACTCTTACTTATTTTACTCTTGGATTAAATATTTTCCTGGTACAAAATTCACTGTAATGTTTACACCGTGTAATGATGCTGATTTCAAAGAGGTCCCTGAATTCTGTAATTCAGAAATTTCACTTTCTGAATTACATAATTTCATTCACTCTTATGCAATCTATAGAAGCACCGTGTGCATCTCACTCATACATTTTATTCACACACACAGGCCCTTCAGTTATGCCATTCAGTGCATATACTTAGTACGATAAAAGTGGCGCTGTGATGTTACTATGCACCTTATTCTCAGCCTCTGTTTTCCACGACCCTCTCTCATTTCATCCCAACTAAAAATAAGTGGAGGCTGTCTAGCATGCCGGCATCTGTCTCCTGCCTATTACCCCCATGACAACTGTAACAATGTCAGAGATGGAATAAGGTAGACACAGACCCAGAGTGTAGACCCTGTCATCAGAGCCGGGACATCTTCCCTGGCTTCTCAGTGTCCGCTTCAAAGAGCAGCTTTCATAAGATGAAAAGACCTATTACCATGTTTCAATAGTGGGCTTGTCCTTTATACATCCAACACTGGAGACTACAAAGACCAGGCTTTGGTGATAATCTATACAGACCACTAGTCTTCTCATATGGCAGGACTATACTGGTGTACTGGTGATTATACTAGTGCTATATTTAGCATTGGATAATGTGTTGGCAGTGCATTGTATTTTTTTATGTAATGGGACATATAACTGTAACACTTCAGAACAGGTTTAAACTTCAGGTCAGGTATGAGCAGGACACCGGTCTGTGTTGTCATTTACACACACTTTAAACTTAGACATTCTGCAAACTCTAATTAACCAACGAAGAGCCGAGCACAAGGGCCCATCTCACCTTGTCGTCCTGAGCGGCAGCCCTTCGAGAGGCATGATGGGATCTGCGGTCTGGAGATGATTTAGGCCGAGGAGGTGGGGATGAAGAAGAGGGCTCATCCTCCTCTACCTCCTCCAGCACCACGATACACACACGGCTCGCCCGCTCAGACCGCATCAGGAACAAACACTCACTCACTCACACACACCACACAATCACACTCACTCACACATGAATACACAGTGTTCCCTCTTACATATGTGCGCAATTCAGGAGCACAAAGGTCAGCAATAAATCCCACGGACATAGTGTTTTCCTCGTAAGCGAACGCTGCACATCTTCATGTAAAATCCACTGTGAAATCCAGCTCTGTCCTCTATCTGTCAGTGTTGTTTTGCTGCATGTCTCTTCTCCTCCTCCTCCTCCTCCTCTCTCTCTAACCCACACTCTCTGCGAGCGGCAGCAGCGCAGACGGCAGGGAATTCCTCTGCGTAATGGTGGCGGTAAGAGGCATGCGGCAGAATGAGCGCCGGGCTGCCTAGCAGCACACAGGAAGCTACATATCCTCACTGCAGCCAAGAACACACTCGCACACGTCTGATGCAAACACACACAGACCCTGTGATCAGCGTGGACGGGGGCAGCAGCGGCACCCGATGTATGTGTGGGTATGCATCGCTCATTTCAGACTGCTGAAGCCAGCTCTTTCAAAAGAAGAGACAGAATGAGGGAGAGGAGGGGGAGGGGAGAGAGAGAAAGAGGGAGAGAGAGAGAGAGGGAGAGAAAATGAAAGCAAAGGATGGGGCGGTGAGGGAAAAATGAGGAGAGAGAAAGAGAGAGAGAATAATTGTAGGCAGGTGACTAGAGGACTATAAAACCCTAAGAAACCTGAAGGTGAATTGAGCAAAGGACAAAAATACAGCTGAACAAAGACAAAGGGTACGACCTGGAGGAAAGATGGAAGTTGACAAAAAGCATAGAGGTAAATCTCAAGGAGTCAAATTGTAACAAAATAAATAAAAGGAATGAAAGAGTGAGGGTCTTGTTGTCATGTGTAATCCGGTCACTTGCTGGACAGTGCTGATCCACCAGACAAAGTCATTCATGGGGTGAAAGGGTGCTACCATCGTTTAAGGAGTAATAATGAAAGTACAAGTGTAACAATGGTTTCACAGCAGAGAATGAAACATTGTTGTTTTTCCGGAGCTCATCACTGTATCTGAACTGTACTCTACAACTGTATCATATAATTGATGTGATCCTTGTTAAATGGATTTATTGTTAATCCAACAAAGCTCTCATGTAACAATGTGAAGCACAGAAAGACTGTTTATATTATGGTGAATGGTCAAACTTGAGGCATCTAAGCGATGTAAACAACACAGCATAGTAAAAACAAAAACATGTGGTGCAGTTTTAACAATTTGCTAAATAAGATTTGCGTGGTCTGCGTGCTCATAAAGTTTGGTGCTGAAATAGAAGTGGCATTTCCTTTCAAATCTAAGAGAATGAAAGAAATGGATACCAGATTGGTGTGTGTTCCAGCATCGTCTTTGGTTGTATCGGTGGCATAGCTTCAAAAGTCCCCATCTCCTCATTATAAAACTGGAACAAACTGGCTTTGCCAGAGAATGTGAGGGTAGCTAACAAGACCAGTCTGTACGTGCATGTCTGTGTGTGAGTGTGTGTGTGTGTGTGTGTCTCAGTCTCCTTCATATTCAACGCAGATCCTAAAAAGAGCAATCTTGCCAAGCCACACAACCCCATTAACTCAGAGGGAGGGCGAATGAGAGAGAGAGATTCATTTGGACGGAGCCTTCCTGCAGGCCTTCATTTGGAGTCTAATGGCCTTACCATCTACAAACCTAATATGAAACACATCCTACAAACTTTCTGTTCCTACAGTATTTTAGTTGACAGAACAGATTTGCATCAAAGCCACAAACAAAGATGGATGTTTGGGAAGCAAACTACATAAACAAACAACCAGTGTTGTGTCTATCCCTCTTGCTAGCATTGGAGAGAATCTGAGCAGTGCAGCCCAGAGATATTTACAAAGCAGATTTTTTTGTAATTTGCCAACTAGAATTTAGTCTTTCTGTAAACTGTCTGTGCTCGTGTATTTAAAGACATATTAAGACTCAAGAGAAAATTTGAGCTGGAAAAGCATGTGGAACAGTCTAGAAGACTGAATAATCAACAGCAGATGGTGACAAAGAAAATAAAAACAACTGTCTGACAACAACAACAACAACAACAACAGAAAAAATAAAAATTGTGCTGAGTTGTGTTTCCATTAGGGAAGCGGAGCATCTGCTGCGATAATGCTGAGCTGGGACTCCACAGCAGGTGAACTCGATCTCACCGACAACAACAAGAGGATGTAGTAACAATATTATCACAAATACAGTTTCAATACAACCTGCTCACTCCTCGATGAGAGGACTGACGTGACAGTGGGCATGTGTGAGTGAAAGTATGCAGGCTCGCTCCAACCTCTGCTCTGACCCGGCGACAGGATGCACTGTGTGTAATGTAATCCCAGTGCAGTAACACAAAGGCCAGCACGTGCCGGTGGATGTGTGTGCGTGTGTGCTGGCACACATACTCACACGGACAGCAGCAATGAAGATGCTGACAAGGAGAGATTTTTAAAGCGGTTAAAGATCAAGAGGGGGGGGTGATCTGTATTAAAGCTCTGCTGCTGTTACACTACATGTATGGTATGCACAGTCCCACAACCACAGCATGCTATCCATTACATGCTCTATAACTGCATGGCAAACTGAGGATGAATCACTTTGAAACAATTAATCTGAACTGATATATGTTCAGATATGAGACTGTGACAATGGGCTGTTGTATAATGTTGGTCATTTGCTATGTTTTAAATTGATTTTGATGACATCTGATAACTGAGTGTTGGCTTGGCAACAACAAACTAGCACATGGAGCCGCAGTCTCAATGACTCATTCAGTAGATAAGGCTAAGAATAAAAATAAATTAAGCGCTAAAGTAAATGGTGCCTAATAAATACTACACATTTCACTTGCGCACAGTGGCCCATTAAAAGCATGTGGCTGATGCCGGCATCTGGGACGCATCGTTCAAGTCTCAGGCAAGTAAACACGCTCAGAATTACAATACACTCTCTTGTATGTGTTCCCTTAAATGACTCCAGCATCTCTCCTCTGAGTCAGGACCACTTAGCCTGGTCAGACATGTTCCTAAGCAACTGGACGCCCTCTAGAGGACAAACACAGGCTGTTTTTTTCAAAAGTGACGCTCATTCTTGTCTTCCAGTTTGGCCCTTCTGAGTGAGACTATTTTTGTCCCTTTGTCCATTTCTCTGTCAGCAAGCAGCACAGGAGAACAATGGAGAATGGAGAGGGGGATCTAACCACACACACTCTTCCGTTTGTTGCGTGCCTGCTGACCGCCGGGAAGACTGGTCAGTCCAGGACAGGCCACAGAGCTGCACAATCACTGACCCACTTTGGTATAATCCATACACTGTATAGTCTATGTCTCACATTTTAACTGAACTCTATAAAGCTAAAAAAAAACCACTACGTTGTAATCATGTGAGCGCATTCTGAACCAGCACACTAGGACTTTAAGCAATTTCTATTTTCATTTAATCATCATCATACTTAATTCAATCACTGATAAAGTATGGAATTTGTGAACTGTAACAAATAATGTCAAGCCAAGGTTACCAGTAGATGAAAGTAGCTTTAAAAATCGTCCTGTTTAAAGTCAGGACAATTTCTATCAAGTCAGTGATGTCAGACAAGAGATGAGGAAGCAACATATGTTTAAAGAGGTGAAATATCTTGTGTTGATTATCTTTTATCATTATCCATAATAAAAATTAATAATCATTACAAAAATTCTGAAAATCAAAAGCTTTCCCTATCAAGTTGTGTTCACTTGATTATTCTTTGTCTATTTGACGAGTCATTGAATCAGTGCACAACTCTACCGGTCTAGCATACATACACATACAAACATATATCATATAGTAAGTATCTTTCAGACTTGTGTCAATCAGCTACACTCAGTAAAGTCCAAGGGGCCGATAACAAAGAAAAGGAGAGATCCTCTAACCAACAAAGCAGCTTGTGTGTGTAAGACAACAAAGATGAAACCCTCCACTTTGTTGACAACAGCTGATATGAGCCTGTGTCTTACTGGTGACCACAGCTGTGGACTTGAGAGCCAGCACCACCTGCTATTTCAGTCTGACAGGCTTTCTTATCTCCAGCAACAGGTGACTGACTGACTGACTGACTGACTGACTGACTGACTGACCATGAGAAACTGTGCAGGGAGCTCGGACAGAGGCAGCTGACGGCCTGCACTCACTTCATTCGTACATTGGCTCTTCCGTTCAGAATAATAATCTATCCTCACTGAGGTTACCTGGTTAACAACACAGGAGTTGATATGCATGAGTTGCTAATTACACATTAGCAGGGACAAGCGAGCGAGTTAGCCTCCCCCGGTAACCTCGTACTTATCCAGCTGTGTTCCCCCGTCCATCACCAACACAAACAGACACTAACAACAGTATTCACCCTCTATGTGACACCAAACTGTTTAAACCACACTACGTTAACGTAAGGCAACAGGTTAGCGAGCTTCAACACGTTTAACTGGTTAACGCTAGCTAGTTGGCTAACATGTCAGATGTTAGTTAACTGATGAAGCACGACGCTAGTTTAGCCATTAAAACCGTTTGGGCGGTTGGTTGGTTGGTTGGTTTACCAGCTAGGTTATGGTCACCATGAACAAACGTAGCTGTTTAACGTTGGTAAAGTTCAACGTGACGTGGTTGGTACTGTCAAGCAAGCTGACGTTAATCGTTGTTTGGTTGTTTTCCTCCACACACACAAAAAAAGTGACACCGACAAGTTGGTTTAAGCTAACTCGGTGTTAGCTAAGTGGGTGACGTTACCTGGTCTTGTATCTTCAACACAGCCATGTTCCCCGAGTGAAAGCCAAAAGGAGGTAGTAACTCGCCCAGGAGTTACTGTACATTAACCGGAGGGGGGAACAGAGAGAGAGACACAGAGAGAGAGAGAGAGCAGACTCTCCGGAGAGGGAGCCACACTGTGCAGCTTCCCCCTCCTCCTCCCAGGGACCAACACACCAACAAACAAACCGCTGTCATCAACATCTACACAAAACAAACAACAAACAAACCGCTGTCATCAACATCCACACTGGAAGGACAGTCCACTGTGGAGCACGAGACCCTCAGCTCCCAACATCATGTAGCTACAGTCGTTCAGTAGCTTTATGTGTTCATGCTGTTAAGACACATTGCAATTGAAATCAAGTGATGCCACAGAGAATATAAACTGGAAAAACACACATCACATCATGAATTAATGGATCCATAACACAGTGGATTTCAGTAATTATATATTTATATTGGATTTGGATTGTTGCTGGTGTGGAAAAGTTAAATGCAAAAGAAGCACATGTCCACATGTCCCTATAGTTAGAAACTGGATTTTATAACTGAAATTTTAGAGGGTGCAGCCTTTTAAAACTGGAAATTATTATTATTATCTGTTATTAGGAAGAATAATAAAATATACTTGAATTGAACCAGGGCTGATGTTTACAGCAAAATCATCTGAACCTGAAACTCCATGACTTGCAAATTGATGATTTGTAACACAAAGACACAGCACTAAATATGACTTAAAAGTTATTTTATTGGACGTTAAGTCTGCAAAACTGTAAGAATCTGAACATTTCCAAAAAAAATGTATATAATGGGACTACTTACAATACACAATAAATTAACACACACTGACATTTTTCTCATTAGTACCACACTGGAAATCTCCTAATCATTAGATCTTACTGTAGTGGACCAGACATTTGTATTATTTCAGGATACAGTAATATTGTGTGGACACCTGTGTTGTTTCAGATGAGAATTACTAGAAAAATGTTTCTCTCAGTGTGACTTTGTAGGTATTGCGCTATAGTCTCAGTGGAGTCAAAATGTTTGTGTGTCCTCAGTGTGTACATGTCATGGAAAATCTTCCCACAGGCCTAGAACAATGTGGGGTTCTGACTGGAAGTTAACTGTGTCAATTTATTCATATTTAAACTTGTGGGAGATCAACATCTTTTTACAGACCTGTTCCTCTTTAAAGTGAGTGCATTCACATTTGAAAGAAGTGTTTGAGTCCTTTTCCCCTCCTCAGTCTTTCTGCAGGTTCAACTGTTCAGACAATCCAGACAACGATGGATGCAGAGTCTTGGATGTGAGACTTTGCTCTCCCATTTAATCATTTCCTGTTTGTATCAGCCCACCTTTGATTGGCAGGTGTTCAGAGTACTCTACTTCTGAATGGCTCACTGAGAATAAAGACAATAACATCGTAAGGTTTGTATTTAACAGTGACAGTGACATTGAAATCCTCTGAAATGCTCCCTCCACTTCTTCTTCTTGTTCTTCTTCTTCTTCATGAAGCAGCAGTGAGGCCTGGTGGTCCTCCTGGTTCAGACTGCTGGGCTCCTGTTGACACAAGGATCAACACTGAGGGAGACTTCTTCACGTGCTACTCTACAGGCTACAATAAAATATTAGCTATGTTTCTGGGGAAATGCAAATGCCTACAATTTAACAACAATTGGGCATTTTATGATGTAATATGTGTATTCAGGCCAGACTAACCCTGTCTCTGTCACTTAGACTTGAGGATGATGTCCAGCAGAGAGCAGTGTTGCTTGTTTTTCTCCTTTAAATGGGAAACCTGCTGCATGTAGTCCATCACTGTCTTTTAAATAGCACTTGATATTTCAGAGGAAGCCGTGTGCAGCCACTCGGAGATAAACACTTTCAGTTTTCTTCAGTTTGACTCATCCTTCACATCATCTCAGTCTCCACTTTCATCTGGAGTAATTTTTAATGAAAACCCGCAGAAATGGGACAAAAAGTAACGTTTTGATTCATTTCTTTCAAACTAAAACCTCTTTGATTAACATCAGTTTACCATTTTTACTGTGTGGCGTGGAGGAAATGAGTATTAGAATGATCTAAAAGTGTAACAGCCTTAAATGAGTGACTTTAAAAGGTTTTTTCTACTTTTAGGTTTTTTGATTTGTATTTCCTAGTTATTTTATCAATATCCATATTTCTAAAAGTCAGGTCAGTGGGCTTTTGTAGTGGCAAAAATAATGCCTTATGTATGTTATGTGTGTGTGTGTGTGTGTGTGTGTGTGTGTGTGTGTGTGTGTGTGTGTGTGTGTGTGTGTGTGTGTGTGTTTGGAGGCTGTTATATCTTGTTATGGCCGTAAACCAAATGGTTTCTGTCGTAGGATGACAGTTGAATGTCAACATCTCCTAATTAGGAAGTATGAAGCTGATGTCTTCCCGTAAAATCTAAAAAGCCACTCCTGGCTTTTAAGACATCAATAATAGATTACATAAAATGAGTATTAGAATGATCTAAAAGCGTAACAGCTTTAAACGACTGATAAAATACTTCAAAGGGTTGACATTTTTTTCTACTTCCTGTGTTTTTTAATTTGTATTTCCTAGTAATTTAATCTATATTCATATTTGTTAAAGTCAGGTCAGTGGTCTTTTACAGTCAGACAGGTAGCATGAGATGGGAGAAATGATAAAAAAGAACAACGGACTCACATTTCCATATTTTTTATTTGAAAAAGTCAGTTTTTTCATTTTCAGTGCAAAAAAAAATCATTAAATGATTTGAAACTGACATAAAACTCTACTCTAATATGGAATATAAGTATTTTCAAACTGTTAGAGGAAATCTTGCTTAGCTGGTTAGTAATGATAGAAGACTGTGCCTTGCAAAAGCCAAACCCACAGAAGCATTTATTCAAAAACAAATAGGATGTTAGGAACAGTCTGGTGTAGTTTAAAGTACAGTAACTGCCTTTTAGTGAGACTGATCTGATTTGATACGTATCCAGGCTATTGGGTAATATTTTTCAGTGAAGCAATAGAGCATTACAACATCACAAACTGATGAAAACGTGTTAAGAGTGCACTCAAGCAGCAGGTCCTCAGTCGGTTTGGGCGTCTACCTGAGGTTCAGAGGAGATCTGAGAGAACCCCTTTACACATTTCATGGAGGAGTCGCACTTATGTCCATACGGACAACAGTGGACACCATCTGCACAGCACTGGCCCTGAAATCAGTGCAGGTTTTGGTGTTAGAACAAAATACTGACTAATACACATACTGCACTAAAAATGTGACAAGCATGATAATTTCAAGACTTTCCACAAACACAGACATGATGTTTATTACTGAATGTGCTTTAAATCCTCTGTATCCCATCTCTCTGAGCACTTTTACCAAATTGTTTGATGTCTGTTATACATAATGCAATGTCTTCATGCAAAATAAAAATTATGAAACAACTGTGCCATCCATACCAGTCTGAAGGGACAGCAGGTCCGCTGACCCTTGGTTCCCTTGCAGCAAGTGAATCCCTGGGGGCAGAAAAACTTATTATCGCAGCGAATGACGTGAGCCTGAGGGGGATTGGTGCTGGCTTCTGTTAGAGGTGTCATTGGTATCTGCAAAATCAAAAAGATAAGCTCTGTTATCTCAGTACTGAGTCACAAATACCTGTTTTTGTACATATTAGTTACATTGCTTATGCATAAAATCACTCAACACTTGGTTTATTTCTCTATGTCAAAAAATATTGATCACTACTGAAGGAACAACATCAAAGCAGTTTAACCTGATTTTTTTTGACAATTAAAAAAGCTGTACAGATGACACTGTTGTATCAGGTTTTAAATTCCTTTAACTAATATGTTAGCAACCAGTTTCTTATTCATACAAGAGCATTGATTTAGCTTTTATTTGGAGATGTATTTCTGACCAGCTGATGGATCTAAGCCACTGTCCTGTGGGAGGTATCTGGCTCTATAGCTGGTAAATACTCCATTATGCTAAGAAGCAATTTACAAACTGTCTACATGCAGTTTAGCTCTGGCCAGGTAATGAAGAATGGGTTTATTAGTGTTTTTTTCTTCTGACCCAAAAGAGGCTGAAATACTAAAACAAAAACATTTAATTCTTGTTCATTTAATGGCGAGAGCAAGTTAACATTTAGAGCTGAATCATCCTGAGATGTTACTCATTAACCTCCAAATCACAGCTAATCTGCCTCATCATAACTGTGAGGGAGTAGTTTGATCATGTGACAGTGACCTATCAGCACAATCTTTACCTGAGCGCCTTGCCACACAAAGAAAAACTCTCAGGATCCAGAGTGGTATTCCTTACCTCCTCCTCCTGGCTGACTTTGTCCTCCGAAGTTGAAACAAGAGTGGCGGGGACTGAAGACGGGGCTTGTCTTGAGAAGAAAGGGTATGGGAGGCCGGTCCTTATGCAGTGTGTGTAAGTGTAGTCACAGTCGTAGCCGTATGGACAGCAGTGATATCCATCCAGACAACATCTGGCCTACAAGGCACACGTTCAATCTGTCAATCAATACCAAATAATACTGATCGTGGAAAACTGTTTTGGTGACTGTGTCTTATTGCGTAAGAGTATGTTGGTCAACTCACAGGAGAGTATGGACAACAGAACCAGGCGCCTGTTGGGTGTCTGCAGCAACTAGTGCCGTCCTGACAGACATAATAATTGTCACAGTGGACAACTGTACTCTTCTTTAGGTCTGGGACATGGTTGTCTTCAACCTCCTCAAAGGGAGTAACAGACAGATCGAGGGGGGTTGGTTCCTCTGCAGCCTCCTTCTTCACCATGGGGATGCTCATCCATGGCTGGTTCCCTTTCACGCACATCTTTGTCGCCAGGTTACACCTAAATCCTGACGGGCAGCAGTGGGTGAGGTCAGAGCAGCACACAGCCTGGACACACACACAGACAATGAGTTATTACCACATGATTTTTCAAGGCCCAAAAAATATCACTTTCATTAATCACTACATATCTAGTTACTTAACAGGTGAGTACATCTGACTTGCCTTTGGATATGGACAGCAGTTATATCCATGTGCAGTCCTGCAGCAGGTGGCACGATCAGAGCACATACTCCCATCCGGACATATGTTGGCGCAAAAAGCAAACCCCCACAGAAGCACTCCAACAAACAATGACAGAGTGATTCGCAACATCTGGAAGAGAGAGGATCAAAAGGGGATCTGTGCAGTATTTTACCTCAGACACTTTACTCTCCTCTTCCTCATGCTGTTGCAGAAACTTTCACTTTTGTTGTAGCTTGTTTAAAACAATCCTACAAATGTAAGGTATGAATGTGTGTTGTCATTCAAGCATTAAAAACAGACTTTAAAATAAAAATCACTTACTTTCTACGGGTGAAGTAACTTAGGAGGTTTCTCTTGTATGTCTCACACTTTCCCTGAAGTGAAACAAGACTCTCACACTTCCCCTGAACTGAAACACTGTTTATAAGACAGTTTGGACACTCCCACCACACAAAACCAGGAAGCCAAACTTTATAACCCACCTCTGTGTCCCGTGACAGTGGAATTAGGCCAAAGCAGAAAAGTTTGTTTAAGGACAGTAGTACCTACAGTAGTTGTCTCCTACAACTAGAGCGTTTAAAGGAAGGTTTGGAAATCACTGTGTGAGGCTACAATCCCACACTCATTTGCCTTAAACAATAAAGATGAAAGCATTTATGGGTCCACACAAACCTTTGACTCCTTGCAATGTTTCAGTCACTTGACTTTGTGTCATTCAAACATGGTGAAGAAAAAACACCAAAGATTTTTTACCACTAACACCCACAGTGGACACATTTTGTTGTTCATTACCTTTATCTAGCAGGCAGTTTGAGAAATGATCATCAGGTAATACATTGTAATCTGCCTAAATATATCATTTCTTTATCTATTTGACAAGGACAGTGTCCGTTAAGCAACACATGAATGAGCTACAGGTAGTTCTTTATTGTAAGTTTGATCCCTGGCCACTTCTCAAAAACAGTATGTTAGTACAGTGAAGTGAAGTGTGGCTTATAATTAATCAATAATCTAAACTGGACTGTCCTGCAGCATTTCAACTCTTTAATTTCTTTAAGTATACTTTAATGTTGACATATTTTCACTTATGTTTTCACTGTTTACTCTTTGTCTGCATTTGAAATATATATGATACAACAGTTACAAGGTGTGTCACAAACTGGTTTTCCAGCCTCAACCTTCACCTACACTTAGTCACTTTAGGTATTTAGATGCTGATCTCAGTGTCACAGGGTCAGTCTGGGTTTGGAGGAGAAACAAAGACACAGACAGAATGAATCCACAGAGGAGCTGTAGAAAGTTTATCATTTACCCTTTTTTACCATTTTAAAATACAAAGGATACTTTCAATAAATAGTGATACTTTTTCCTTTTTGCCTTAAGAGTAACCCTTAAATGGGTACGCATGTAAAATCTTTGGAAACATTTATTGATTCCTATTTTCTCATGAGTCTAGACTAATGTGACACAATTTCACGATTTTCTAACTCTTTCCTGTTTAGAGGTTTAGCCATTAAGTGGAAGTCTCCCTGTTCTTTATAATTCATTCACTTTTGAAACTGTTGATTTGTTATATGTGTTTTGTACAATAAATTATAATAGAGTAAAAAAGGTCTATCACATAATAATCAACAGTTACTATATCTGTAGGACAATATCCCTGTTATTTTCTACATAAAAGTCCAACATCATCTTTAAAACGTTTTTTTCTCAAACAAAATTTTATCACAATATAAAAAAATCTGAATCAATAGTGTACTATATGGCCAGTATCTTTTTTCACAGCCGTTTTGGAATTTGATAAGATTATAAGATATGAGTATTTTTAAATTGTTGGTTTCCCACATCCAATGATATCCCCTCAGATACAGAAATCATTTTAGATTAATACCAAACAAAACCACCAAACCACCACTTTTGTTGCTTAAAGTGCCTTTAACATTTGCACTGCACTGTGTTCAAACTCATCTTCGACATAAAAACAATGTTTGGGTTTGTTTTCTTCAATTTGGGATGTGCAGAGGTTTATTAGAACGTACTGTGTTTCCTCACATCTGTCACTCTGCTGTGGACCTCTGCCTGACTCTACATGAAAAGTGGATGAGGTATCAGTAACAGCAAATACAGGCCACAGTAAAAATTGTTGGGTTGTTTTTACTCAGAACTGGGTGAATCATAAATAACCACATGCTGGCTTAGGTTGGACTGTTTTTACTCAACATTATATGATTTTTGTCCAGTAGGTTGTAATTTTTACGCAACATTTGACATTTTGTTGTTTTTACACAGTATTCAGTTATTTGTATTCAGTATTTCATAATTGTATTTATTATGTTGTGGGTTTTACTCAATACTGTATTGTTTTAAGTCAGCATATTGTGTTCCCCCTACTAATATTTTATTAATTGTACCTAACATTTTGTGGTTTTCACCCAATATTTGACTATCATACCAACATCATATAACAGCCCATCTGCCTGGCTGAAATTAACCCAGCATAGTCCAATATTGACCCACTTCTGTGGTAAAACCCAACATTTTTCTTTGTGTTGGACCATTTGAATGTGCGACTTGATGCTTACACACTTTAAAAAAAAGTTATCACAAAGCTGTGACAATGTACCTGCAACAAAAGCTAAAACAATACTTTATTAATGAATTCCTGTTGTTTATACATTTACACTGCAGTGTAACAAGTCATCTAACAGAACAATTATCCCTTGTAATAATGTGGACTCTGCAGCTCACATTTCTTATAACAAAGTCCAACTTCAATATGAGGCTGGCGAGACATCAGGTCATCGAGTCTACATGCATGACACAGGCACTAGCATAACAGCCTCATGTAGCAATGGAGGAGGTGAGGTATGAAGCAGAGGAGTGACTCGTACAGAGCCAGCATACTGAAGGTGGTGATGGTGGTGGTGGTGGTGAGCGCCAGGCACACTGAAATCTCCAAGATGGAAAAAAACAAACAAAACAAAAAAAAAAGGGTGAAATTCATCTCAGTCCGAGTGTTACTTAGAACAATAATCTACAAAAAGCGTGGTGATAAAAATCAACAAAAGATATGTCTCCGGTAGTTCCTCCCTCGTTCCCACTTCACACACAGATCCCCAGCATTACAAAGTCTGCAGGTCTCCTTGTTCAAGTGTGACGCTTGAAGCTGGATGGGAGAAGTTTTTGGTAGTCAAAGGCAAAAATGACACTACTAGTGAACTGTCAGGTGAATGAGTGAACCGCCAACACGGGTTTTAATCGAGCTCTGAGTCCGACTGAGATGCTGCCTTCTTTTTCTTTTTCCTGCCGTGCTTCTTGTGCTTCTTTTTCCTCTTCTTCTTGGATTTGTCCTGAGTATGTGAGATATTTTTTGTGGTTAGCAAACATACTGCACCCCCCCCCTCCCCGCCTTCCTTCCCCAAAGTCTTGTTTGCATTGTGATTTGAAGAATGAAATTAAGCAAATTGCTCACTGTGAATTTCTCCTTTTCCTCGCTACTTCTCTTTTTCTTCTTGGCTTCAGTCTGTAAGGGGGAAGAGATCAAAGGTCAGGCAAAGAGAGAAGTGTCGACCTCTTGTTAAAAATCCAGTTTCTCGTAATATTTACTGTTGCACAATAACGGATTCTCTACAAGCAGCTACAACAGCTTTTAATAATTTAGTTCATTATTAAATCTGTTGATTTAATCTCCCAGATGCATTTTAATAACAAGCAAGAAGTCATTAGATGTGCTGGATTACAGTACATGTGTTATCCATCACAATACACAAGAGCATGTGGTTAAATTTGTTGCACAATGATAGAAAATTATAACAGCAGCTGTGAAAAAAGTAGATCGAGGTTATGACGAGGTTACAAAGAATTGATCCAATGCAGAATATATTTGAGGTTATGTTTACTAAGTGATCGGGTCAGTTCAGGTCAGCTGGCAGTCGACTGGAGATCTCTAATAACGTTTGCAAAATAACTGTTACAGGTGATCAGTTTCTGTGTTGTATTGTGTCCTGAATCTAAAAAAAAAAAAAAAAACATGTTTAAAATGGTTCATTAATTTAAAAAAGCTCATGTTCATGCTCAAAAGCTCAAAAGAAGCTCATGTTTGTCTCTACGATAAACACCACATGTTGTTTTGTGTTACTCTTTATTTCCCCTAATCTGTACAATGTAGGTAAAGGATGTAAATTTTGCATGACATTTAGAGCCGCACACGATTTGGTGAACTAATTCTGCTTTATAGTTCTATGAAAATGAATAATTAGTAGAAACGAGGAGTCAGAGGAAAACAAAGAGAAGTTATTTAAAATCTATTTGTTGAAGTTAAACAATATGTAGAATCACATGAAACAAGCAGACAAAGAAATACTGTGTCCACTGTCCACAGTGTGTCCTCCCAGTACAGCCAACACCCCCCTCACAGATCACGCAATAGAAATACTCATTACCTCTTCCCCCTCTGAGTCAGCGGACGACTCTGAGGATGAACCTTTGTGACTTCTCTCGGCCTTTCTTTTTCTTCTACGAGCCTTTTCATCCTATGGACACAGGATTTATAGCAAAATGTGATCGGGAAATAAAGAGAAGAAATGCACTTTCCATTCTGCATCACAAGTCTGATTTATCTGAGAAGCAAAGAGCTTCAGTATTATTACCGACTAACTAATTTCTGGTGTTGTGGCATTCCTCTGCATGTCAAATTATTGCCATTAATAGTTAAATTACCTTATCTTTGTCCCCTTCTTCCTTGATTTTTTTCTTTTTCTTTTTTGGAAGAAATAAAAAAAAAAATAATAATAAAGTTTTTTTTTTACTACCAGCACCTGTCTCTCTATAAAAGCCCATTATACTATTACAAAAAGACAAACCTTGCTTTCGCCGTCTGATTCTTCCTCCGAGCTGTCCGATGCTCTTCTGGCCGACGACTTCTTTCTCTTGCGCTTTTTCTTCACACTCTTCTTATCATCCTGCACACACAAACAAAAATACAATCAATCACTTCTTGCTGCATTTTGATATTGATCAGTCTGAGCTACATGAAGTTTGATTTCTTTCATAACAAAATCACAAGCACACAGCAGCCGACACTTTGAATTCTGTGTCATCAAGCAAGCAGTGATTAGTCTTTACAAAGGCAGCTTTGTTTCCATGTCAGGAGGACTGTGCCAGTTAATTGCAGCTGACCTCAAAGTGTATGTGGGGTTAAGCGCTGTTTGAATGATGGAAATTACAACAGACTTCCCAAAGCACATACTTGCATTTCTTACACAACAATTTAACTGTCTCTCCACAGATTATACAAAAACACTTTCATGCAAGACGATGTGACTCACCTCGTCTTCAGACTCTGAGGAGGAGCTGCTGGAGGAATCAGAACTCGATGAAGAGGAGGAAGATGAAGAATGCTTGACCAAAACACAGTGGAAGCAGGGTTCATTAGACTTGAGGTTATTCGCTTGTTTGAAATTGAAACTTTACATTGATAGGATTTAAAAAAAACACAACTCAGAGAACAAGCTTTGTGTGTGTGTCTGTGCAGGCCATGAAAATACTGGAGGTCTCTCCTCACCCTGTTGGATTTCTTCTTCTCTTTCTTCTTTTTCTAAACACAAATAAAACAAGCAAAGAGAAGCCAGAGTGCGTAAAGGTGAGATTGTTACAAAGCTGCTACTTTAAAGATCTAAGAGAGAGAGACAAATCACACCTCTTTTTTGTCTTTCCTCTCCTCTTTTTCTTTGTCCGTTGCTTTTTTCTCTTTTTCTTTGTCCTTATCACTTCCACCTAGCAACTTTTCCCTGTTTTTTGCCAGCTCTTTCCTCCATTTCTGAAAACAAGCACAAAACAAAAATGTTAAATATCCAATAACTTGTACATGTTTGTGCAAAAAAACACATCTTTATATTTAAAGAATGAAAATCCTGAATTTGGACCCCTCAAAAAACAAATAATATTTTGAACACTTTGCTTTCAGAAGAGGGTTTTATTCTGCTGGTTCTTCTTGGATAAATATATATACACTCTAGACCCACATGGTCTTAAATGCATTAAACTGTGAAGCCGTAACCAGAACATTATCATATTCACTGGGACAGACCCTTATGTATTCTTCTGCCTTTGTGGTTTTTGGACATGCACTCTGCAGATTCAGTGACACAGCTGTTGAAGCAAATTAAATGTGCTTCCTCCATGGCAAACCACATGCAAATATTAGCAATATATTTCAATTTTTAACCCATACAACTGATATTACTTCACTTTTTCCTGTACGAGTTCTTCTTTGTTTGCACCCCTAAGTGCTTCAGTTTCTCCAAAAGATTACATGGGTTAACAGCCACTAGCACTAGATCACAAGCATGCGTGAACTGGCAGCCTCTGATTGTTTGTTACTGAGATAAACAGTTGAGGCAGCTCTGGAGTCTGCACAGTCCTGACAGTAGGCAGGCTGCCTAAAGGCCATAATGTTGATCAATCAGTTTATTAGGTGACCTGTTCAGCACCAGTAGATTTTTTTTCACTTGCCTGTGACAGAAACCTACCTCGTTCATTTTGTCCTCAAAGTCAGCTAGTGCTCGAGAGCCCTTCTTCTTCTTCTCTAGCTGCTCCTTCAACTCCTCCCTGGAAAAGATAAAGATAAAAATGTTTCATTTGTAACACAGGCTGTTACATTTATCAAATGTCATGTGTGATACTGAGCTAAATATTTCTCCTTCCCATTATTTCAAACTGTAAATTGTTATTGACAAAAAAGTGGAAATTTCATTTGAATAGATTTAGTTGACATCCATTTGTATAATATACCAAGTTTGTCAGTTTCACAACAAAATGAACCATCATTTATCAAAGTCTCTTTATATTGTGGTGCTGGAAATTGGAAATGTATGCCTACGCACCATTTATTGTTGCATTTTTCTTTTTGCAAAACTCAAATGGGACTTTCATAATCACAGCAGAGTGTGGCGAGTGCCTCTTGTGGCTGAAACTGAACTGTTTGCTTCCATGAGGACTCTCCAATTACCATAAGTCTATCAGGTGGGAGATTTTACATAAGACTTGAGGTAAGCAACAACAGGGGGATGTGTTACTGCATGATCAAATTCAGGAAACAAACAAAGCTATTTTCCCTCGTTACACATATTCTCTCCTAATGTAAACCCCAGTTTTTCTAGAACAGTACAAGGCTCGCTTATGGAGGACAACAGAGAAAACATTTTCTGTCCGACCTAATGTGGGTGCCATAACCGTTACTTATTTAGCTCAATAAAACAGACACCCACAACACTGCAGAGGGCAACCAAAACCAATTAACTGTGGTTAATCTGACCAAACTTCCACTTTAACAGCTTATTTATGTGTTTTAGCACACAAACATGTCTTTAATTTTTAATGAAAGAGAGAAAGTAACAAAAAAACCCAGAAAAAATGTCTAACAGACTTTATTTTTTTAGTAGTGGGAGGGGACTGCTATTGTTGGACTGCACATATTTTATTCTGCACTAAACAGCAGTAAATTCTGTACTGAATCTGTACCATTATCTCTGGACCAGACACTTTTTTGTTACACAAATTTAACACTCAGTTCTGCAAAGGTCTCTTTTGGGCCAACACAGCAAAAGCTAAATACTGCAGTGCTGCACTGGCTAAATACTGGATGGCATATGTACTTCACCACTGTTCAGCCAACATTTCGATTGTGCATTTATACCTTCCTGTTTATATTTTCATTGTAAATACATCTTACATTTATCATATTTTGGTACTGTTTTTTTGTCTCGCTTCCCTTACCTAAACTGGTATTTTCTGTATATCTTGAATGTGTGCTCCTGTTCACCCTCAGGGATTAATAATATCTCTCTCAATTTATTTTGCAGTATGTGCCACTGAGCAGATCTGTCCTTTACTCACCATGTTGGCCGAGGTCTGCTTAAATAATCCTGTATGGTGGGTCCAGAGTTTTGTACCGGCCCCCTGGCTCGTGCAGCAGCAATGGGGTTAATATAAGCCTGAAATACAAGTGGAGAAATCAAGATTCAAGACTTTATTATTGTCACATGCACAGTAATACAGCAGGTCCATCACTGGCAAAGAAATTTGAGTTTTTCAGACTCTCAAGACTCCATGAAGCATTACATACTGTTCACATTTGATGCCTTCACAGGATAGATCGGACCAGAACAAGTGTCTATATCATTTTTTATCATTTTCATCATCAATTTTAACTCCAGATTTACTTAGAACGTAACAATAGTCTATCTGAAATTAATACATGGATGGTTAGTCCTGTATTTGTCTTTCTGAAAGCAATGAGAGTATACATTCTACATACAACCTATGCCACTGCCCTGGCATGTACAGTTTCAGGAATCTCTAAAACCCCCCATTTTGGTCTTGATTTAACCCACACAGGTGGAACTAAAAGCAATTTTAATAGATAACAGTCAAAACTGACCCCAAACAACCGCAGTGTACAAAAAAAAACTTAAACTATTATCATTTTTGTGTATTTTGGGTCACTTTAGTGATTTAGAGATTTTTACTTCTGTCAAATGTCAATTCGACCTGAACAGTATGTAAGGAATAAAATTAGGTAGGGAAAGGGAAGAGGAAATACAAAAGTATCAGGCTGGTATAATAGTGTTAATTAGGTATATCTAATTAACTGACGACGCCATATAGTCTTATGATCAGAATACATTTACAGAGCATACCTGCCACGTTAGCAAGAAAACACCGCAACGCCATTTTTAAAGACACTTTCAACATAATCACACAAAAACAACACGGAAGCTACACTCGTGCTGTGGGTTACTTTCCATTAGTTTAATAATCCTCGGTTAGTGTTTCAAGGCCCACATTAACACATTAAAAAAAACAAATACGCTCTATGCAGATTAACTCTTTAGGCGTTAGCTACAACACAATGCATCAAACATTCAAAACCTCAAAATATATAAAAACTGCCTCAGCTATAAAAACCATATTCTTTATTTTCCTAAATGCGGTATCTTAATGTACAGCTGAACTGACCACTGTTCAGGGTTAGCATCACAACACAGAGCGGACATTATCCAAACAAAGCTTGGTAGTTTACGTGGAGCCGTAAAAATCTCTACATTATTATTCTAACTCTGTGTCATAACTCACCACTCGATTGTCTCTCTTGCCCATGTCAAGTCCGTGATGGGCAAAAATGTCCCAAATAAACAACAACAACCATTAGTGTTACCTTGCTAGCATTAACCTAGCCACTTCAAACTGAGTTGAAGGAAACCGGAAGCTGCCTCTTCTTCTATGGCCGAGCCGCCAGCTAACACGCCAGGTGTTAGATTATCGCCACCTGCTGGAGATTTATATAGATATTTACCCGGCAGTAGGTCAGAGGAAGAAAAGCCATAGACATAATAATAAAGAATATCTTTATTATGTCTATGGGGAAAGCAATATGGATCTAAAATACGGTTATATGACTTACTACGGAAGACCTAAAAGCACATGAATAATTACATTTTATTTTCTCCATTTTGCTGTGATGACTAATTGATTTCAGTGGTTTTCATGAAATCTTGAGCTATTTTTCTCATTGTCTCAAAAAAACCCAAACATTGATTAAAGGATAATTTATTTTGTTATCTCTAGAAAACAAAGGGTAATTTTCTCAAGATAAAAAGATAAATGATCCTACAATCAAAGATGGTTTTCTCAAGATAATGAGAAAAATAACTTGAGATCTTGAGAAAACCACTGAAATTAACTCATCACAGCAAACTGAAGAAAATAAAAACGTATTTAATCATGTCCTTTTGGGGCTTCCATAAGATACAGTTCATCACCATTTTGATTGCATATGTAGGGAAACAAAGCAGAATCGAAGTGTTATACCAGTAATGAATCTGAAAATTAACTTGCCAATCGCGCTCATAAATAAAACCAAAACAACATTCATAAAAAGCTGCGTTTAATTCAGCTGGTGCAATACAATAATAAGACACCAATGCATTCATACATAAGTATAATGCCAACTTGGGTGATATGATGGATCAAGCTATGCTGGTTTCAAAACAGTGAAACTGCTAAAAGCTCAACAGTGGACTTCAGTTGTTATGAGATTGAAATGCATTACAAACTTATAGTTAAATCATACATACAGTGATTGTAATAACTGTAATGAGACTAAAGCAGTCATAATTTTATATCGTAAACCTCTATGTCTAATGGACTTGTAGCTTTTCTTTGCATTGTATGCGCCACTTATACCAGATTTGAGTTGATATCAAATAGAAAATTCACACAGTGTTTAGGTAGGTAGACAATTACACATGTATTTCCATTGTGTTTGTCATCTAGCATTGAAAAGTTGCTGGCCAAAACAGTTCATACAGGCAGTTTCTTCAGACAGTAATGACTACAGTAACATATATTTGATAAATAGGAATGACAGTAGACTATGATCAGTGACTTGATCACAAGACAGCTTGAAAGAGAACCTGAAAGAAGTTGCAATGTGGTCATTTAGTAGCCCAGAGATGTGCAAACTGTGCCCGAAAGGTTCGGACATCCATATCAAGAACCTGAGAAAGTCGGAGAATGTGTGAGTGTGCTAATAGCCCTGTCTGTTAAGAAAATATAAACCAGTGTTAAAATGTTACTGTTCTGCAAGAACTACTACATACAAAAATACAACTCTGCATTGCTTTTTTTCTAGCTGGTAAAAAAACTGAACTGGGATAAAAGGGCACATGAATGTAAAATAAAGCAAAAAATAAAATTAAAAAACTGTACACAAAGTATTTGTGCATTATTTCATGAACAAAACTACTGTAAAAATTTGTAGTAACTCTCAATCGAAGGTAAAGGAAATCCAATAAGCACCCACAGAACCCACCCAACATTTTCAAAGAACAAAATACTCTCTCCATACAACCTTCCACTGACCCTCGCTACTCTACGTCTATCCATTTCAACGACGTACGCACCACAATGCACGTATCAAAAGTTTTCTATCATTACAGCTAGCGCAATATACTGTACAGTACCAACCAATGCCTATCCTTTATACATTCCTTACATTGTCAGACTATTCTTACACAAACTATAATCAGCTAAAGAGTTGGTGTAATTGGTGTAAGAATATTGTATGCCCCAGCATCTTTAAAACAAAATCAAGTAACAAGCATATAAGACTTGTAAATAAAAATTTAAATTAAATACAGAATTATGGTGACACAATACTATGCCAAATGTTTTAATGTTGAATAGTGCTGGTGGGGATTTCTCCACCTATTGCAAGCTTGTGCATTTCTGTATCATTTGGATACTACATAGTAATTGGATTTTTATAATGATAAAAAAAAAAGCCCATGATAGTCGACTAACAGTCATTTAAAACTCTTAAACACCAAGTAAGTGGCAGGAACATTTCTAATTTCTCTCATCACTGTCTCAGCACCGTTATCAGCCCGAAACTGTAAGTTCCTTGAAGAGTGCAGAAACCATTAGAATCCCGCTACTGGTCTGCAGTTAATCCAGATACCCACAAGGTGGCAGCAATATTATAGCTACAACTGGAATGACAATGGCATGGCAGTGAGTGGCTTGCTTAAGATATCTACAGTTTCAGTGAGTGCATGGGTACATGAGTGTGCTTGTGGGAGCAGACACACTAAATGTTGTGAATGTATGTGTGTGAGTGTTCGTCCTCTCACTGCACACACCCACAGAAAGCGTAAAGGCAGGTGAGATCCATGCTGTCCACTCGGGGTCTCCTGTACGGTCCAGTCCCCCCGCAACTCCCCCCCTCAGTCAGGAGGGGTTTTTTTTTTGTTTGTTTGTTTTTTTTTAAAAAAAAAAAAGGCTAAACACTGTTCGTAAAGAGAGGCTTCACCTTCATGGCCTCTACCGTCCATTCGCCCACAAGTCGTTCGGAGATGCAAGTCTCTTTGCATTGTTACACACAGTCAATTATCAACATTTAACAACCTAAAAGCAGCAATTACAATCCATCAGTTCATGGAAGGAGGACAGCTTTTTGTGCATGGTTCAGGGGTTGAGAGTGTTTGGTGCCATCTTCCTTGAAAATCCAGGTACGCTGTGAAGCTTTGCACAATAAGTATTCACCCCGTCTGCCCCCTCGGTCTTTTTCATACTTTCAATTTCAGCTCATATACAACCAGGAAACACAATTCATTTATCTTGTTGACACTGATTATCAGAAAAGTCAAAGCGGTAACACACCTCAACAAAGACTGAAATGAGAGTACGAGTGTTACCCCCCCCCCGAAGCTGATTTTTAGTTAAATGCGCCTCCTCCTCGAGGGCTGACTGAGGTGGGAGCTGCTACAAGGGTACGTTACCAGAGTTATGGCCGGCTAGCAAAAAGAAAATCACTGACAAAACACTTCATGACATGTTGGCTTGCATTTTCCAAAACACATCTCATTAAATATCATCAAGAATTTGTGGCAAAACTTGAAAAATGATGGTTAATAATACTTTTTGATATAGCTTAATACACATTTATCAACATAGGCTCAGGGCTGTGTGCTGCCACTAATACATAACATCTTGCGGGTGGGGATACTTTTGCAATCTATTGTGTCTTACATTTTTACATAATTTATTGATTGTAAATCTCCCTTTAAAGTTGAATCTTTTCTGTTGATCAGTGTCAAACAAAGCTTAATTAATGCACCTTTATTGAACACTGCAAGGACAGTAAAAAGAAAAAAAAGAAAAAGATGAAAAACACCAAGGAGGGGTATGGAGCATACTTTTTCATAGACATTGATTGGGGGTGATTAAAGGTGAAGGAGGGCTGTCAGGCAGTCCTCTCCTCCATAGTGGGCTTGTTGCTGGGGATGGGCTGGGCCGCGTACACACTTCTGCTGTGGCTGTCCACACTTTGGAAATAGGGGTGACTCAGTGCAGCGAAGGCCGATATTCTCCTGGAGGGGTTGAAGGCAAGAAATTGCTGCAAGGAGAAGGAAGAAGAGGAGAGAATGAAACAGACTAACAGATCGATGGCAAGGTTATTTAATGTCTAGCTGCACGATTGTGACATACACCAATCAGCCACAAAATTAAAACCATGTGCCTAATATTGAAGTGGGCCCCCTGGACTCCAGCAGACCTCTGAAAAGCTGCTGCAGTATCAGGCACCAAGACGTTCGCAGAAGATATTTTCAGTCCTGGAAGATGGGGCCTTTAATGGGTCGGCCTCGTTTGTCCACCACATCCCATAGATACTAAACTGGACTGATATCTGAGGAATTAGAGGCTAAGTCAACAATTCTTCGTAATGTTCCTCAAGCCGTTCCTGTATAATGTTTGCAGTGTGGCAGGGAGAATCATCCTGCTGAAGGAGGCCACTGCCTTTAGGGAAAACTGTTTCCATGAAGGGGTGTGCTTGGTCTGCAGCAGTGTTTAGGTAGGTGTTACATCTCAGAGTAACGTGCATCCTCTGTGACCACATGGACCAGTCTTTGTTTGCTTCCCTTGCACCATATTTGTTGTTCCTTCAAGAAATAACCAGTCAGTTGCTGCTTTATATACAGGGTGTCCGTAAAGTCCCTTTACCATTGTACAGAGGCAGTTCATAGGATATTTTCATCAGATTTGCTCTATGTACTCGGTAGTTATCAAAGTTTTTAATCATATTGTATTTGTGTAATTTAGGTACCGTTGACCCTCCCTCTCCTCTGGGCGCCAATAGGGACTTTACGGACACCCTGTATTTGACAGATGATCAATGTTAAATGCTTCACCTGTCTGTGGTTTTATTGTTGTTGCTGATTGGTGTAATGAATGTACAGTTTGGTTTTTAGATTTGGAAAAGGTGACACATTACTGAAAACAACAACTGCATAAACCCTTGTGACGGGTGTGGACTGAGGTTGATGCTACCCACCATTAATAGGGCCCTTCCCTGCTCGTCCATGTCTGGAATCAAGTCTTCTATTGGTTTCGGGGGCCGGGGCGTGAAGGCACTCTGTGGTAGGGCCACTTCCTGGGGCCAGTCGTCCGCTGAAGGTACCCCAACAACACTGTGGGAAGGATAATGGTGATCAGTTACTTCACCATGAGCAACAAAGAGAATTCACCGAATTTTCAGTTCAAATCTTGGCTAATGTCCGGGAGCATTGGAAAAGTGCTGCTGATATACACCCTAGGAAAAACAATGTAACCTAATCTGGAGGGTTTGTGTATTATTTACAGAAAGGTAAGTGTGTGTAGGTCCTGTCTTACATCAAGGCAAGATGCAGGATAACAGTTTCAGTGAAGTAAAAATGTGAAGCACCTACACACCAAATTTGTTGAAAATCTCCAAAATATTATTGAACCGACTTGACGGATTTCTCCAAAGAGTCCAGAGTCAAGATACAAAGTTTCTCCGTTCATTCTCAACAAAGAATAAGACCACAGAAGCAAAGGGAAACAGTTTCACACATTAATACTTACTCAAAAATCTTTCCCAGCTGATCAACATCTGAGTTTCCTCGAAACAGCGGTCTGAGAAAAGGAAATTAAGAACAGATCAGTTTGATTGCTAATGCTTCATCACCAGTTCATCACCAAACAGATTTTCGGTTTAAAGAATTATTGCTTTTCTTATTGACCAGCTTTAGATAAGAGTTTCACTTTCTCACGGTGCACTGTGGAAGAACAGGCCTAATATATCAAGCTTTTGGCTCAAGGCAAAGAGGAATGTGTGACTCTGATGTGAACGTTTGAAGTAGCCACACACTCGCGGCTCCATCCCCAGGATTGTGGAGCAGTATTGGTAGTGCCACTGAAGATGGGAGGGGAGGGAGCAGGGATGAAAGGAGGGAGGAGAGCAGCAGAGCAGCAGCAGGGCTGCTGGTGGTTCCTGTGGCTTTGGGCCGTCTCTGGATGCCCGTGGGCGGCCATGCCTGCCCTGGCACCCGCACAAATTCCAGTAGTCATCATCAGCATAAGCCTGCCGGTCACCACATCGGACAGAAAAAGCCTATTTATCCCTTATGTGTGTGTGTGTGTGTGTGCTTTTGCTCTCTCTCAGTGTCAGTGTGTGCAGGAAATAGGGAGGGAAAGGCGTGTGAAAGAAGCTGGATTATTCTAACAGAGACAGAAGTATGGGAACTAGACCTTCCTGTTCAAGCTCCTTTCAAAGGAAATAAGGAGGTGTTGTCAAACAAAAGCAGCTTCTTTGAACACTAAAAATCCTGTGACTTCACAGTTTATACATTGTTATATTTCTAAATTAGTTATTCTCACAGTTACAATATAAATGTAAAAGTGCCAGAGAAGAAATCACAATCTAGTTTTTGTTGTTTCTCTTATGATAATCCCTCACCAGCAGATGTCAATGTAAAGCAGATTGCTGTCATATAGGTGAGCTACTATGCATGTGCAGGTATTTTGTACTTGTAATACAGCTTCCAGTGCACCCCACTTCATTGAAGTCAACAGAGGTTTGTTAGCCACCATGTGCTCTCTGTGTTTTCCCACTTGCAGGAAGCTTTGCATAGCTGAACACCCACACTTTCCTACAGACTCAGACACTGGGATATTAGTCACACAGGGGTGTTTTGCACATTTTTACAGTGACAGCAAACTCTCTGTCACATGCCTCAGTTCAGAGGTGGAACTAAGATAAGAGTTTGTTTCAATTATTCAGAAATGGTTTCCTTCACTAATGGATGTCTCAGTGCTTCTCCCCCCACTCACTGTGCTGCTTTGAAACAGCACCACACCACATATGCAGCTCTTTGAAAGCCATTTAAGATCAGACCAAACCAGTTTCTGACTGTTGCAAAAGAAAAAAAAAAAAAATACCTACAGCAAAGTTATCGTGCCAAAACAAGTAAGGCTGATAATTCCAAGAGGTCCATTTTTAAACCTGGAGTGGTTTGTTGGTTTGTTGGAAAGGGATAACAGGATTCACACAGGGCCGGCCACTGGCATGCACACAGTCAACAGTGCACATTTGCACACACACACACACACACACACACATATATATAAGGGTGTAGGCACGCGTGCATTGGGATTGTTTCCCCACTTTGCACGTGCACACATGTATGCGCACACACAAGTGGTGGCAGTGAAAGGACTGAGGCTGGGTTGGGACAGGCAGCTGAGTAACGCTTCCTTTAGTGCCAGCACAGCTCTGTCCCACATTCCACTGAGACAACCTCTGGAATGTGTGTGTGCAAGTGTGTGTGTGTGTGTGTGTGTGTGTGTGTGTGTGTTTTGCACGTGAGAGCTTCAATCTGTCTGAGTGGGAGAGAACTGAAGTGTGTGTGTGTGCGTGTGTGTGTGTGTGTGTGTGTGTGTGTGTGCGCAGCTTCTTCGTGTGTTTAAAGCCTGAGTCAGGGAGAAGTGCATGGACATCCAAGTCTGTGCTGAGCTTGGACGCACTGTGCATGTGCGCTCGGTTAAAAACACATATGCCTG